>JAJOOR010005103.1:0-33716 GCA_036250505.1 Solanum acaule | reverse complement strand
TAAGAAATTAGAGCAGATTACAAACCCTAAATTCAACATTTGAAGTAGAAATGAACATTAACAACTAAACCATACTTAATTTTGAGAGGAAATCATGAATTTTTTATAAAAGGAACAAGGATTAATGGTTGGGTAGAAGAAACAATGGTTTATTTAAAGGTGGGGAAGATGACCGTTGGAAAAGGAGGAATTTTTCGTCAAAAATAACCTTCTAACGCGCCTAGAGGAGGTGAGAACACCTCCCATGACAGGTCAACACTTAGGTGTGTAGAAAATATAGAAATTTAAAGTTCAGGTGGGTAATAGGACACTCGTGAAGTTGGAGTGTGTAGTTGGGATTTCGGGTATAGGTTGGGGGGTTTTAGACCATTTTCTCTAGAAAATAAAAAGAAGTCCTATCTTTTAGAAAAAGACATTTGAGTTACCATAGAATTGTTTTCCTTCTAGTTACTACCTAAATATTGGAAATATGAATATATAGCTAATTTTAATTTTTAAACAAAGAGATAATTAAATAATAATTTGATAAAAATACTAAACGACAATTTTGTCTATTGTAGAGTCTTTTAATGAAGGAAAAAAAGTTCAATAAACATTTCCAAAGACCTTCATATTTTAAAATAATATAGATATGAAATGATGCAAGAGAATTTTAAGGAGTGTGTTCCTAATAAGCTTGATGGAGTTTGAGCATTCCCCTATGTGTGAGGGAGAGATGTTGAAGTAACTATGATAAATATCGCTATTTTCCCTTTTTTTGGTAATAAAGTTTGGCATAATTGTATCAAATATACAATTTATGTTGTTGCCATTAAATGCACAACTCCTAGACAAATGCACTAATTAACGCAGTAATGTGACCAATTATATTAATTTATGAAACTTATGTTGTTGATTTTCTATAGAATTATAAACGATATTTTAATGATCCTCCATATCATTTTTGTGTTTATGCCTTCTTTTTGTCGTTTATAGTGTTCCTATAGCGACCTAACTCTTGGTGGAACTGATAGTTCGGTCACCTGGTCATTCATTTCATTTTCTTGCAAAGTTCTATGTTTTAGAGCTTTTAAAGCCTAAACGGTTGATTTCGATCAAAAGTGTAGGAAGATGGCATCAAAATGTAATTCTAATGGTTGCATCAGCTCCATAAGGGTCATATTAGGCTAGTGGCATGCTTCAATCTTGTCCCGAGGCTTTTGGTGCGAGTTTGTGTCATTAGGGGTTTTAGCTTTTAACCTTTGGCCTAAATTTGAACTTAGTCAATATTCTTAGTAAACGTGTCTTGATGAGAACTATGTCAGTGCAGTTAGCTCTGGAGTGTCAAGTTTAGTCTAGAATAACCCTTTATGCAGATATCAAAGATCCTGAGCTAATTTTGAGCCCCCTTGTGGATTGGCTTAAAATAAAGTTTGGGTGTGGGACCCACTTTTTGTCAACATGACTTCATATGAAAGTTTCAAGAACTCTGTTGAGTTTGGAATGTCAATTTTGATAGGGTTGCATATCGCATTTGCGTGCATAGGGTTTCAAATGAATTCTGAGCACCCCTTTAGAGATTTTGAGTTGCCAAAATTAGCTGATGTGCATTAGCTGGTGCAAGACACATTTTTAATTTGCGTTAGTGGGCAAAGGGACACGTTTTTAGAGACCAATGAATTTTTCAATGCGTTTGTGGGATCCATGTCCTATTTGTGCTGGGCTGGTTCCCTCCTCTCCACTCTCTACATTTGCAGGGACCCTACGTGTTCTTGGGGACCTGGTTCCTTACCTTTCATGTTCGCACGACCATCTAAATGTTGATCCTCCATATTCGTGGCCCTTGTGGCCACGTTTGCGAAGAAGGATTTTGGTCTGGTCTTTATTTTTGAAGACCAGACTCTATCAACAAGGAATTATAATTTTCCTTTGGTGATTTATCCTCTGATATAACTCCTATTTGAATGATTCAAAGTCTAGTAGGCCAAAGCTGCAACACTTGCCCCAGATAGAGAAAGGAATCTAGAGACATTAATGGACCCTCAAGTAGCTCATGTTCTTGTTCACCCAGTGGGGCCACGGGTAGCCTAGCCGCTACCTGCACCTGTTATGGCTCCTGATCTCCAAATAACCATCACTCAACTTTTGATCATGCTTCGGGTTATGCATTAGGCTCCAGCTACAGCCGCACCAATGTCATGACCCAGAGTAGATCCTAGGCGTAACATATCGTATCAAATTTTGAGAGGCCCTAAATAAGCCACTTACCATACATCATACAAGATAATAGACGTAAAGAGCTTAAAAGATAACATTTCATACAAAAGAGTTTGACAAAAGCAGAAGTTCAAACACAAATCTCAAAGCCATCTATTACTACATAAGGAAAGTGATTGGAACTTAACCCATACATCACATACAAAGTCTGAAAACAAAAATGACATCAAAGCAATAAAAAAATCTTGGCCCTCGGATCATGAGGACTCACCAATCTTCAAAATCTTAAATGAATCAACTAGCCACGAGTATGGGGGATATGACGTCGAACCCTACATTATCGAAACAATGTAGGCACAAGTATGTGTTAGTACATGGAATGTACCAAGTATGATAGCAATGAATAAGAGTTATGAAATCATGCTAAAAGGAGATATGACATAAAGTGACCAAGCTAAATCATAAAAGAAAATGTTAGAAATCATAAGTCATAATCATGGTCAATGAAATCTAATCATTTTATAAAAGACATGTGAGATACTTTAGAAAGTAACCTAAGTTCATTATTGTGGGAAGTTTACCTTTAATCCACATAGACCATGAGGGCTATAACATGGAATACGGTGTCTATCTCATCCCGAAAAGAGATTTCCTTACTTGCCAAGGTAATAACCATAAACTTGAGCTAAAGTGGATCCACTAGCTAATGTCTATCTAGGATAAAACTATGGTGACACATAGTTATGGGACATGGTAATCGCCGCTTGTCTAGTTGGTGATAAGCAATATTCCCATGGAACACAATTAAGTAGCCAATCCAAGATAGAATTCATTTTAGAATATCTCCTTAATCTTGATTCAACTTAGGTGAGAAAACCTTTCAACCTTATGAATCCTTTTTGTAAAAAAACCCTTTCACAATCTTGTTTTGAGTAGTATGTGGGAAATCCTTTCACAACAACAACAATAAATAAATCCTTTACTCTCAAAGAAACCTTAAGTCATATATATCAATTTATAAAGAAACATGGAGATCTTCATAAGTTCATCTTTTATAGTTCATAAGCTTCATCATATGATCATAGTCTAGAAATCATGGATAATGCATGGGTTAATGTGAATTCAACTTAAAATCATGTAATTACTTCAATTCTTGCATGTAAAGATAGAAATCAATCAATTGAATCATAATTGAAAGAATCCATGAAGATTGAATAAAACCCTAACTTTCATTGGAGAATCTAACTTGTAAAAAGTGGAGAAATTAGGACTCAATAGGTGAATACCATCATACCTTAGCAATCAATGCCCACAATAAAAAGGTGAATTGGAGCTCTTCCAGCCAAATCCTAGCTATCTCCTTCCTTAGTTATTGAGAGAAAATTGGGGGTGATCTTGGAGGGGATTTAGGAATTTTATAAAAGTGATTTAAAAAAGGTAGTTTTTAGGCTTAGAAGACTTGTATTGGGCTTAGAATTAGAATCAGAACGACCTAGTTTAGGCATTACTAGATTAGGGAAAAGACTAAAAATCCCTTAAAAATAACTACTGACCCATATCTATGGTTTGGACCTACGGTCCGTAGGTCCTTCTACGGACTCTACTGGTCAGCTGTAGAAAATGATTAGAGACTCTTAATTGGCCAACTATTTGACGGATCCCATATATGGTTCATAGGTCTTCCTACGGTTCGTACATTCGAATCGTTGAAACCAACTTTGAGCTTTAGAATTTCACTAAGTCTGGGGTCAACTATGAGACCTATTTACGACTCGTACATGGAATGATAGGCCATCCTAGTGAATCATAAAAAAGGTACTGGAATTTTTTTAAAAAAAATTATTTTTCCACTTCCTACGGTTGCCATCTATGACCCATAGAAGCTTATACTGTCCGTAGATAGGACCCATCGACACAAATACCAACCCAAAATCTGCATTTTCCTTCCTTTCAAAATCTGAGGTGTTACAGTATCTCCCCCTTGGGGACATTCACCCTCGAATGGAACTCAAGACATCGTAAGGAAGGTAGGTAGATTATCTAATTGCCCAACATGAATGCATTCACATAAATGCACATATCCGAGGAGGAAAAATTGACTTCAAGCTAAACTATATTCAAGGCCTATTATATGTAGCTCATACTCAAATGTACATATACATGGAGAAATCAATCAAGTTACATCATTTTCTCAAAAATCAAATTTTTTCATGAGCATGCATGCATGAGGAAAAATGAAAATGACCAAGACATAAGGATGGATCATTAGTAACTAAATACCTCAAGCTAGAGTACGGTCGGAGGGAAATAGATGGGGATAACAAGACTTCATATCAGCCTCGGCCTCTCAAATAGCACCCTCTACTCCTTGATTCCTCCATAATACTTTCACGCATGCAACTTCCTTATTACTCAACTTTTTAACTTGCTGGTCCAAAATCTCAACCAGAACTTCTTCTTAAGAAAGATTCTCTTTAACTCCAAAACCTTCCAAGGGAACAATGGGTGTCAAATCTTCAACAAATTTCTTGAAAAAAGAGACATGGAAAACAAGATGTAGTGATGCCAAACTATTAGGCAAATCAAGTTCATAAGCAACTTTACCAATACGCCTCAAAATCTGATACGAGCCCATATAACGGGGCCTTAACTTCCCTTTCCTTCCAAACCTTATCACACTTTTCATGGTGAAATATTCAAGTAGACCCAATCATTAGCATCAAACTCAAGGTCTGTCCTTTTAACATTGGCTAAGATTTTTGTCGACTTTAAGCTATTTTCAACTTTTCTCTTATAAGCCAAACTTTCTCCATAGCCTGATGTACCAACTCAGAGCCTATCAAGGCAACCTCACCAACTTCAAACCATCCTATAGGAGATCTACACATCCTACCATAAAGAGCCTCAAATGGAGGCATACCTATGCTGGAATGATAACTAATATTGTAAGCAAACTCATTCAAAGGCAAATGATCATCCTAATTTCCCTTGAAGCCAATCATACAAGTTCTCAACATATCTTTTAAAGTTTGGATAGTACATTCCACTTGCCCATTTGTCTAAGGGTGAAAGGTCGTACTAAGCTTAACACAAGTACCAAGGCCCTTTTGGAAACATTTCCAAAACTTAGAAGTGAATTAGGAACCACGATAAGAGATAATGGATAAGGATACTCCATGCAACCTAACCCTTTCCCTCAAGTACACCTTAGCATAGTCCTCCGCAGAATAAGAAACTTCAATAGGAATAAAATAAGTCGATTTCATCATACGATCCACAATAACCCAAATCGAGTCATGTTGCCACCGGGTGCTAGGTAACAATACAACAAAGTCCATGTTCAAATCTTCCCACTTCCAAGTAAGAAGGCTAATGTATTGGGATAAACCTTCCAACTTTTGATGCTCAACTTTCTCTTGTTGACAATTAGGACACTTAACCACATATTCCACAATACCCTCTTCATCCCATTCCATCAGTAGGACTCCCGCAAGTCATGGTACATCTTGGTAGCTCTCGGGTGAATGGAATATCGAGAACTATGGTCTTATGATTAAACGTGCTCTCTCAAATCATCAACATTGGGAACACATAAACAACCGTGATACCAAAGCACACCATCTCCCTCTTGGGAGACTGTCTCAACTGACTTCTTAAGCACTGCTTCATTCAATTCAACTAAATTCATATCAACACCTTGCTTGGCTTTCACATCTGGCACAAAAGAAGATTCCGAACCATTATGTACCATAATACCGCCTTTGGTGGAGTCAACCGATCGAACACCTAATCGGCCAATCTATGAACATCTTGAACCAACTCCTTTTTACCATCCTCAATATGAGCAACACTACCCATTGATAACTGACTAAGATCATCAGTTATCACATTCACCTTACCGAGGTGATAGAGGACACTTATGTCATAGTCTTTTAGTAACTCAAGCCACATGTTTTGGCGAAGCTTTAGATCCTTTTGCTAAAAATATATTGCAAGCTTTTGTGGTCAGTAAAGACATCAAAATGAACACCATATAAGTAATGCCTCCAAATCTTTAGGGAAAAAATAATTGCTGCCAGTTCCAAATCATGGGTAGGATAGTTCTTTTCATGAATTTTAAGTTGTCGCGAAGCATAAGTAATAACTTTCCCATTTTGAATAAGGACACATCCTAGCCCAATTCTTGAAGCATCACAACAAACCACAAACCTATTGGATCCTTCCGGTAAAGTCAACACCAGAGTGGTGTTAAGCCTATCTTTCATCTCTTAGAAGCTCTTCTCACACACTTCAAACCATACAAACTTAACATTATTTTGGGTAAATGCCATCAATGAGAGGCAATCAAAGAAAACCCTTCAAAAAACCTTCTATAATAACCAGCCAAACCCAAGAAACTTTGACTATCCGAAGGGGATAGAGGTATAGGCCAAATCTTAACCGCATCAATTTTCTTAGGATCTACCTCAACACCCTCACCACAAACAATGTGGCCAAGAAAAGGCACATATCTTAACCAAAACTCATATTTATTAAACATTGCGAAGAGTTGTTGGTCCTTGAGAACTTGCAACACAATCCACAAATGATCAGCATACAAATCTTCGCTCCTTGAGTAAATCAAGATATCATTGATAAACACAATCACAAACATATCCAAGTATTTATAATGACCCTCCAGGTCATTTCTATGTATCCGCCTTCTTTTTCGTCGGTTAGAGCTTTCCTACAGCTACCCCAAGTCATTCATGACTTACTGAAACTGACAGTTCGGTCGCCTGGTCGTTCGTTTGGATTTTGTGTAGCTTTTCGTGTTTTAGAGGTCTTGAAGCTTGAAAAGTGACTTTTAGTCAGTTCATCAGGAAAATGATCGTAGAACGAAATGCTTACAGTTCCATCAGCTCCGGAATGGCCAAATTAGGCTACAAACATGGTTGACTTTAGTCTCGAGGCTTTTGATGCGAGTTTAAACCATTTTTAGCGTCTATCCCTTGAAAACAGGCCAATAGTTGACTTTGGTCAACATTCTTGGAAAATGTATCCGAATGAAAATTATGACAGCGTGGTTAGCCCTGAAATGTCGAGTTTGGTCTAGAACGACCTTTCGTTCGACTCCCGAGTCCTCCGGACTCATTTCGATCCCCTCAGTGGATTTTGGTTAAAAATGGCCTTTGGGAGTGGGATCCACTTTTTATCAAGATGACTTCTGATGGAAATTTCGACTGCACCGTTGAGTCCGAAATATTGAATTTAGTAGGGTAGCATATCTATTTTATTTTTAGCAGGTTCGAACGAATCCCGAGCACCCCGTCGGAGATTTTAAAGTTGGCATAAAAAAAATCAGCTTTTCAACTGATATATATAGCTGGTGCAAGCCATTTCAGACTCATTTCTCAACTTTAAACCTTCATAACTCTCTCATTTCAAGTCCGATTTTAGTGATTCGAAGGTCCATCTTGTGGAGTTTTTCTCAAGGAACGCGCTGGTGAGCTCGGAAATTGATTTGGGGGTTTCCATTTGAGATAAATTTCATAAAATACCTGCTGCCACGACCCTTTTTGTGAGCTTTATTTTGGGAATTTTTGAGACTTGATATCTCAGCCACTTTAGGTCCAATTTCGGTGATTCTTGGGGCTATATTGAGTGGTTTTTCGAGGAAAATGCATTGACGTGGTTGAAATTTGTATTTGAAGATTCGTTGGATGTAAGAATTATGTTTTAGCTGCTGCCATAACTCATTTTCGAGCTCATTTTTGGGAAATTTGGGAAGATGATTTCTTGACCATTTTAGGTCCGAATTTGGTGATTCAAGAGCCTAGATTGTGGGGTTTTTCGTGAGGAATGTCGTGGTGTCATTGGTTTCAGCGTGTGGGCCCTATTTTCTGGTAATTTCTCATAAATAGCAGCTGCCATTACTGCTGCTTATTTACCCTCCTATAATGGAGTCGACATACAGAGTCCGCCCCCCATTTGGGTTATATTACTTTATCTACGGGTATTCGACATCCATGTTTTGAGGTCTGAGCTCTGTGCTATCCCTTGCAGAGTTCGGCTCTATCGACATATCTACTATAGGCAGACTCACCCGCGGTTTGAGGTCCAGACTCTGTGTATCCTTTCTTTCATAGCTCGGGAACACTGACATTTTTGTGATGCTTCGAGATTACAAATCTCCTCTAGTCTTAGTTTATTTTTTCTGTGTACCTGTCATGCTTATGGGGGTCTGTTTGGGTTTTTACTTCAATTTGCTCACGAGTGTACCTTCTGGGCTTATGGGGCCCAGTTGGAGTAGTCACCTTAGGTTTGTTTGCCTTACACTCGTGTGCATACCTTTACTTTTCTTGTTCGTTACCTCTGTTTGTGTTTTATTCTAGCATTTTCTATTGCTTTTACCTTTCTTACTCAGTCGGCCTATGATGCCTACTGGGTACCTTTTCACTGGTACTCATACTACACTCTGTATTTATTTTCGTGATGTAGGACCAAGCACCAGTCATCAACACCGCCATTCGAGCCAGTAACAGTCAGCATCTGGAGGCGAGGGTGAGCACAACGTCCTAATCATTGTCGTCTCCTTCTGTACATATATTTTGTGGCTCATCTTTTGTACTTGAGACAAGTCCTTTGTAGTTGCGTATATTTTTGTATGTTGGTCAACTTTTGGGACTTGTATTCTTAGTATGGCTCTGTACTTGTGACTTCCAGGTTCTGGAAGGGATCAAGTTTTATGTATGTATTCTTTTGGCTTGCCTTATTCCTTTTTGTTGTTATTCTTTCTGCCACTTGGTTTTTGCCCTCTTACCCACTACTAGCTGTTCTAGGTTTTGGGTTGGCTTACCTACTGGTGGGATATAGTAGGTGTCATCACGGCTCGAGGAATCAGGTCATGACAAGTTGGTATCAGAGCCTCAGGTTCACAGGTCTCACTTGTACAGAGCTAATGTCTAGTAGAGTCTTGCGGAGCGGTGCAAACACTTCCGTGACTTATCTTTAGGAGGCTACATGATGTCGTTAGGAAGATTCCTTATTTTGTATCATTTTCGTTCATCGTATGTCAAAATTGGTTTCATGGAATCTCATTTGTTTCATTCTTATTCTTATGTGTTTGTTTATTGCGCTCTGTGATTGAGTATGAGCCCTGATCCCTTAGCAGTGCCGTTATGCATCTCGACCCCGGTAGGAGATTCTTTAGTAGTGGATTAAGTGTGTAGATCTTATGTGGTCACTCTACAGGGGTAGGATACCCGGGCAAACCTCATTCTGCTTGATACGATTGATTTCGACCCCATCCTGGGCATGGATTGGTTAGCCCCTCATCATGTGGTTTTGGACTGTTATGCCATGACTGTTACCTTAGCCATGCCTGACATACCCCCGGTGATATGGCAGGGGTCTTTTAGTCACACACCAGTTGGGATTATCTCTTATGTTCGAGCCCGGAGGTTAGTAGCTGGGGGGTGCTTAGCCTATTTGGCTTATGTTCGTGATGTATCTAGCGAGGCCCCCTTTGTTGGCTCAGTTTCGATTGTTTGTGAGTTTCCAGACGTATTTCCTGCTGACTTTCCTGGCCTACCCCCGGGGAGAGATATCAACTTTGCTATAGACTTGGAGCCAGGCACTAAGACCATTTCTATCCCACCCTATTAGATGGCCCTCGCAGAGCTTCAGGAGCTCAGTATTCAGCTTCAGGGTCTCCTAGATCAGGGATTTATTCGGCCCAGTGTATCTTCTATGGGTGCCCCCGTTTTGTTTGTTAAGAAGAAGGATGGGTCTATGAGGATGTGCATCGATTACAGGCAACTAAACAAGGTGATGGTGAAGAACCTTTACCCCCTGCCTCACATTGACGATTTGTTTGATCAGCTCTAGGGCGCTATTGTGTTTTCTAAGATCGACTTGAGGTTTGGGTACCATCAACTGAGGATTAGGGCAGCAGATATCCCTAAGACCATATTTAGGACTCGTTATGGCCATTATGAGTTCCTAGTGATATCCTTTGGGCTGACTAATGCCCCTGCTGCCTTCATGGATTTTATGAACCGTGTATTCAGGCCCTATCTGGACTCCTTCCTTATAGTTTTCATCGATGATATTCTTGTATACTCGTGAAGCAGAGATGAGCATGAGCAACATATTAGGATTATGCTCCAGACTTTGATTGACCATCGATTTTATGCCAAGTTCTCAAAGTGCGAGTTTTGGTTTGAGTCTATGACATTTCTGGGGTAGGTAGTGTCCAAGGATGGTATTATGGTGGATCCGACAAAGATTGAGGCCATTCGTGGTTGGCCTAGGCCCACTTCTTTGAGTGAGGTTAGGAGCTTCGTTGGACTGGCTGGATACTACAAGCGTTTTGTTGAGGGTTTCTCCACTATTGCTGCACCTTTGACTTGATTGACTTGCCAGGGTGTTCCTTTTGTGTGGTCTGAGGAGTGTGAGTTGAGCTTTCAGAGGCTCAAAGAGTTACTTACTACCGCTCCTATCCTGACTCTTCCAGTTGAGGGCGAGGGCTTTATCGTATATTGTGATGCTTTCGGTGTTGGTCTAGGGAGTGTTTTGATGCAGCAGGGCCGGGTTATTGCTTTGCCTCCAGATAGTTGACAATACACGAGCGCAACTATCCCACTCATGATCTAGAGTTGGCGGAGCTAGTATTCACGCTCAAGCTTTAGAGGCACTACCTATATGGGGTTCACTGTGAGATTTACACCGACCACCGCAACCTACAGTACATTATGAGTCAGAGGAATCTTAATTCTAGGAAGCGATGCTGGATTGAGCTTTTGGCAGACTATGACCTCTCTATTCTCTACCATCTAGGTAAGGCGAATGTAGTAACAGACACCTTGAGCCAGAAGGCAGGGAGTATAGGTAGCTTAGGTTACTTGCCTACTATGGAGCGGCCCCTGTCTTTAGACATTCAGTCTCTAGCTAACAGGATGATCAAATTAGATATTTAAGACTCCAGACGAGTATTGGCCTTTATCGGGGCTCAGTCTTCACTATTTGATTGGATCCGTGCTAGACAGTACGAGGATGAGTCATTGGCAGACCTCAGAGACCGGGTGTTACAGGGTGATGGTGGCCAGGCTACTATAGGCTCAAATGGGGTTCTCTGGTTTGACAGCCGTTTGTGTGTTCCTAGAGTTGGGGGAATGATTTAGTTGATTCTTCACGAGGCACAAAATTCCAGATACTTTATTCATCCAGGCACAACAAAGATGTATCGAGACTTGAGGCAGCATTATTGATGGGACGACATGAGGAGAGATATTACTGAGTATGTGTCCCATTACCTTAGTTGCTAGTAGGTGAAGGTCGAGCATCAGAGGCCTGTTGGGGAGTTTCAGAGATTACCCATTCTCGAGTGGAAATAGGAGCGTATCACCATGGACTTCATGATGGGATTGCCTCGGACTCCCAGGGGCATTGATAGTATTTGGGTCATCGTTGATCGATTGACCAAGTCCGCTCACTTCCTCCCAGTTCGATTTACATTTAGTGCAGAGCAGTTGGCCCGTGTTTATATTCAGGAGATAGTCCGTCTTCATGGTGTGTCGGTGTCCATCATATCAGATCGAGGGTCTTAGTTTACATCTAGTTTCTAGAGAGCATTTCTGAGAGAGTTGGGCACCAGGGTTGATCTCAGCACTGATTTCCACCCATAGACCAATGGCCAGTCGAAGCACACTATTCAGGTCCTGGAGGACATGTTGCGGGCCTGTGTGTTGGAGTTTGGGGGTCAGTGGGATCAATTTTTTCCCTTGGCAGAATTTGCATACAACAACAACTACCACTCGAGCATTCAGATGGCCCCGTTTGAGGTCCTATATGGTATTTATTGTCGCACTACATTTGGATGGTTTGAGTTCTCGGAGCCTAGGTCGTACAATACATATTTATTCCAGGAGGCTTTGGCGAGAGTTCAGGTGATCCAGGATAGGCTGAGGACAGCTCAAAGCAGGCACCAGAGTTATGCTGATCGCAAGCGTCGTCCTTTGTGTTTTGGTGTTAGTGACCGGGTGTTCTTGCGAGTGTCGCCATTGAAGGGCGTGATGAGGTTTGGCAGGTGGGGCAAGCTTAGCCTCAGATATATTAGGCCTTTTGAGATCTTGAGGAGGGTTGGTGATGTTGCCTATAAGTTAGCCCTATCTCCTGCATTTTTAGCTATACACCTGATTTTTCATGTATCGATGCTACACCGGTATATTCATAAGTCTCATGTGCTACAGTACGATTCATTTGAGTTGGATGATAGCCTGACCTTTGTTGAGGAGCCGGTAGCCATATTCACCAGAGATATTCGTCAGCTCCGTTCCTAGTCCATTCCTATAGTTAAGGTCCAAAGGCGACACCGTCCAATAGAGGAGGCTACCTGGGAGACCGAGCAGGAGATGCGGGAGCAGTTCCCCAGCTTATTTGAGCCCTCAGGTATAACATTATCCTTACTTTCGCGGACGAAAGTTCTTTTAGTAGTGGATGTTGTAATGAACCTCCAGGTCATTTATGTGTACCCACCTTATTTTCATCAGTTAGAGCTTTCCTACAGCGACCCCAAGTCATTTATGACTTGCTGGCACTGACAGTTCGGTCGCCTGGTCGTTCGTTTGGATTTTGTGCAACTTTCTGTGTTTTAGAGGCCTTGAAGCTTGAAAAGTGACTTTTAGTCGGTTCATCATGAAAATGGCCTCAAAATGGAATTTTGACAGTTCCATCAGCTTCGGAATGGCCATATTAAGCTAGGAGCGTGGTTGACTTGAGTCCCGAGGCTTTCGATGCGAGTTTAAACCATTTTAGCCTTGAAAACTGGCCAGCGATTGACTTGGGTCAACATTCTTGGAAAATGTGTTCGAATGAAAATTCTGACAATGCAGTTAGCCCCGGAATGTCGAGTTTGGTCTAGCACGACCTTTTGTTCAACTTTTGAGACCTCCGGACTCATTCCGAGCCCCCCGGTGGATTTTGGTTAAATATGGCCTTTGGGAGTGAGACCCACTTTTTATCGAGATGACCTCTAATGGAAATTTTGACTGCGCTGTTGTGTCCGAAACGCCGAATTTAGTAGGGTAGCATATCTATTTAATTTTATAGGGTTCCGAACGAATCCCGAGCACCCCGTCGGAGATTTTAAAGTTGGCATATAAAAAATCAACTTTTCAGCTGATATATATAGCTGGTGTAGGCCATTTCAGCCTCATTTCTCAACTTCAAACCTTCATAACTCTCTCATTCAAGTCCGGTTTTAGTGATTCGAAGGTCCATCTTGTGGGGTTTTTTGCAAGGAACGCATTGGTGAGCTCAGAAACTGATTTGGGGGGTCTCCATTTGAGGTATATTTCATGAAATACCTACTGCCACGACCCTTTTTGTGAGCTTGATTTTGGGAATTTTTGAGACTTGATATCTCAGCCATTTTAGGTGCGATTTCAGTGATTCTTGGGGCTATATTGAGTAAGTTTTCGAGGAGAACGCGTTGGCATGGTTGGAATTCATAGTTGAACTTCGTTGGAGGTAAGAATTATGTTTTAGCTGCTGCCATAGCTCATTTTCGAGCTCAATTTTTGGAAAATTTGGGAAGATGATTTCTTGGCCATTTTAGGTCCTAATTTGGTGATTCAAGAGACTATATTGTGTGGTTTTTCGTGAGGATCGTTGTGGTGTTTCTGGTTTCAGCGGTTGGGCCCTCGTTTATGGTAATTTCTTGTAAATAGCAGCAGCCATTGTTCATTTTTAGCGTAATTTTGGGTTTTTCGTTGCATGTTCGTATTGGGACTGTTTCGAGCCCTGAACTGTGTTCTAATTTGGAATTCAAGTTTGGGGAGCTGTTTAGAACCTATTTTGGGGTTACTTCCGAAATTTCCGGCGCGGGTCCAACTTTCCCCGTTTTTGACTCTGAAATTGGTCCGCCTCCGTTTCTTGCAAATTTAAAGTCTAAACGACCGTAACGATGTTGTGATTCTGTTTTTGATAGTGTGGCAGTGATCCAAGGCTGTTCGGAAGGAAAAAGCTTCGGCGGAGTAGTTTGGAGCGCGCGTGTTTGGCCTTCATGTAGGCTACGACTTGCCTTTTCTTTTAGATTGAGTCTGAATGTGTGAGCGTATGTGGATTTGCATGAATATTGGGATGGGGAACTAGATTATCATGCTATGTTCAATAAAATTCATATTTAGGCGGTCTCTGGGTTCAACGGGTACTTGAATTGTTATATTTTATCATCCTTGCTTCCTTGTTTGGCCTGGTTTTGACTTATGAGTTATATTGGAGCATGTTTGGTCTTAGTCTAGACTTAGACTAGTGATGCCATAGACTCAAGATTGTTCAAAAGCCGATAGATTATATTATTTCTGCCCGGTGTGACTTTGAGCGGCGTAGGTCCTGGTAGACTGATATAACAGACTTGGGTCTGGTAGAGATGAGCCTTAGCTAGGCAGTGACTCAGCTGTGGGGCCTTAACATTCATAATTCTCGTATGATCCTAACTTTTCGCATTTCTGTCCGCCCTCTAGGCCTGTTTGGTGATACATACGACTTTCGTTCGGTTCTCTTGTCACCGTGAGATGGTTAGAGGATATAGAAGATGGTTACAAAGAGTTTCCCATGACTTTTAGATGCGAGAATCCTTGGATGGCTTATTTGGAAGCTTTATGCTGCAGTGGTAACTTAACAAGAGGTTTCACCAGCGGTTCGAGGTCTAGGCTCTGTTCTTCCTGCTGCTGCTTATTTACCCTCCTATAATGGAGTCGACATACAGAGTCGGCCCCCATTTTTGAGTTATATCACTTTATCTACGGGTAGTCGACATTTGCGGTTCGATGTCCGGGCTCTGTGCTATCCCTTGCAGAGTTCGGCTCTATCAACGTATCTAGTATAGGCAGACTCACTCGCGGTTCGAGGTTCCATGATCTGTGTTTCCTTTCTTTCATAGCTCAGAAATACTGACATTTATGTAAGGCTTCGGGATTACAAATCTAGTTTAGTCTTAGTTTAACTTTTCTGTGTACCTGTCGGGCTTATGGGGGTCCGTTCGGGTTTTTACTTTAATTTGCGCATGAGTGTACCTTCTGGGCTTATGGGGCCCAGTTGGAGTTGTCACCTTAGGTTTGTTTGCCTTACATTTGTGTGCATACCTTTACTTTTCTTGTTCGGACCTCTGTCTGTGTTTTATTCTAGCATTTTCTATTGCTTTTACCTTTCTTACTCAGTCGGCCTATGATGCCTACTGGGTACCTTTTTATTGGTACTCATACTATATTCTGCATCTATTTTCGTGATGCAGGACCGAGCACCAGTCATCAACTCTGCCATTCAAGCCAGTAGCAGCCAGTATTCGGAGGCGAGGGTGAGCACAACGTCCTGATCATTGCCGTCTCCTTATGTACATATATTTTGTGGCTCGTCTTTTGTACTTGAGACATGTCCTTTGTAGTTGCGTATATTTTTGTATGTTGGTCCACTTTTGGGACTTGTACTCTTAGTATGGCTCTGTACTTGTGACTTCCAGGTTCTAGGAGGGATGCAGTTCTTATGTATGTATTCTTTTGGCTTGCCTTATTCCTTTTTGTTGTTATTGTTTCTGCCACTTGGTTTCTGTTCTTTTACCCACTACTATCTGTTCTGGGTTTCGGATTGGCTTACCTATTGGTGGAATATAGTAGGTGCCATCACGACTCGAGGAATCGAGTCATGACAGTATTGTCTAATTACCCTATTCATCAAATCTATAAATGAGGTCAGAGAATTAGTCAAACCAAATGACATTACTAAAAACTCATAATGACCAATCCGAGTTTGAAAAGCCATCTTCGGAATGTCATCTTCCTTTACCCTTAATTGGTGATAACCCGACCAAAGTTTAATCTTAGAAAAGTAACTTGCTCATTGTAGTTGATCAAACGAATCATCTATCCTTGGAAGATGATATTTATTCTTAATGGTAGCCTTGTTCAATTGCCGGTAGTCAATACACATACAAAGTGAACCATCTTTCTTTCGAACAAATAAAATTGGAGCACCCCATGGAGAGATACTCGGTCGGATGAAACCTTTATCTAACAAAACTTTCAATTGCTCTTTTAACTCGTTAAGTTCTGTCGGAGCCATACGATAATGAGGAATAGAGATAGGTTGCATATTTGGGGGAAGGTGCATACCGAAGTCTATTTCCCTTTCAGGAAGAACACCAGGTAAATCATCGGAAAACACTTCTGGAAACTCATTAACAACGGAGATCGACTCAAAAGTAGGGGTTTCAGAATCTGTATCCATAACCCGAAGAAAATGGTATATGCAACCCTTAGAAATCATTTTTTTAGCTTTAAGACAAGAAACAAACTAACTCTTAGGTATATAATTTTTCCCCTTCCACTATAGAACGAAATCATTAGGAAATTTAAACTTGACCACTCGGGTCCTACAATCAACAAAAGTATAACAAAAATGAAGCTAATCCATACCATGAATAACATCAAAATCCAACATATCAAGCTCCATAAGATCAATATGAGTGACTCTATGAGGTAAGGAGATGGGACAACTTCTATAGACTCTCCTAGCCACAATAGATTCACCAATAGGAGTAGAGATGGAAAAAAGGTCTATCAACACAAACGGAAGAACATCAGACCTCATAACCACATATGGTGTCATAAAAGACAGGGTAGAACCAGGATAAAGCAAAGTATAAACATCAAAATTAAAGACATTCAACATACCGGTAGCCACATCGGGAGAACCCTCTTGCTCATGACGAGTTTGAAATGCATAAAATATGTTTTTCTTCTAGCTCCCACTAGAACCTGACGAAGGGTAAGGTTGCCCCCATCAACGATTATCTCCTTTATTCTTAGAAATTGAGGGACAATCTCATATCTTATGATCTGTCATGCCACAACCAAAACATGCATTGGAACCAGCTAAGTATTTACCCTTATGCTTTCTTCCACATTTTGTACAAGTAGACAATGAAGATCCACCATCATTTTCTCCTTGAGGCTTATTATTAGACACCCTATCTTTGTTGAATTTAGGAGCCAAATCATTGGATGATTCTTGACTAGAAAACCTTTGTCGAAACTTAGAACGACAATGTCCATCGGTCCTTGAATGTGAAAAGACACCATCACCGATCCTTGCCCTCTTTGCCTCCCTAGATCTTTCCTTAATTTTATCATCTTCTATTTGTTGAGGATGAACCATTAGACAAAAAATGTCCATATCATTGATGAGCACGACATTACAACATTCTTTAACCACTATCTCGGCCACCCCTGCAACTAACTTACTCATCCTTGCGCTATGATCGACACCCATAGTAAAAACATATCTACACAATTAAGTGAACTTCAAGGCATACTCCTTCACACTCATATTTCCTTGACAAAGGTTGATGAATTCAAGTACCTTTGCCTCCCTCATTTAAAGGGTAAAGAACCTATCAAGGAAAGCAACCTTAAACTTTTCACAATCAAGAGGACCCACATCAACCATCCTCTCTTCTCTATTGATTGAACAATACTTGAGCAATACCCTTATGTTGATAAGCAACCCTTTTTTCCTTTTCCACGGGCATCACTCCCATGATCATCAACACTTTATACATCTCCTTAATGAACTCTTGGGAATCTTTCTCAACCTTGAAACCATGAAATTCCAGAGGATTCATTCTAGTGAAGTCCCTCACTCTAGTTTCTGCCCTATATTTGGGTTCACGGGGACTACAACCTCCCTATTGGCTTGAATCGTCATGGCTTGAGCCAACACTTGAAAAGTAGCCCTAAACTCTGCATTAGTCACTTGTTCGGCTAAAGGTTCATCTAGAACTTGAGGAGCTTCTCATTTTACATTCTCTTTCACATTCTTCCTAGCGTATGCTCTTTGAGGGGCCATATCCTAAAATGCATCGGATAAGGATTAGGAGAGAGACATATAGAGTTATACTCTATCTTATGAGTTTAGAGTTATGAAAGAAGTGGAGTTTTCTAAACATCTTATAACTTCTCATTGATAAATGTGGCGCTCTTCACAGTAATGAATAAGACCCTACCCTACATGGTTTATGAGACATCCTAGAACCTTTATAAACCTTGTCATTTGAATACCAAGTTTTTCACAACCCAAAGTAGACCCTGGGCGTAACATCTCCTATATATGTCACAGCCCAAAGTACACCCTAGACGTAACATGGCGTATAGGACCTGAGAGGCCCTACACAAGCCACTTAGCATACATCATACAAGATAATAAAATTTAACGAGTTGAAAAAATAGTTTCATTTCGTAAAGAGTTTGACAAAAAATAGCAGAAATGTAACAGTCATGCCCCGAGGCTACCCCCTTGTCGTAACACGGGACCTAGGATCATGAGTGACCCCAAGCTAACCCTAAATCTGGCATATCATAAGCATACTGAAAATAACTAAGTAAAACATATACTATGCGGAAGCTAAAACAGTGGATATCTGAAAATGGGGAAAAACCCAACTAGTTTGAGTATATAAAACATATTTGAGTTTAGTGATAACTAATAACTACTTAACAACTCAAGCTGAATCTATTGCTATGTATGAAAAGCCTATAACTGAGTTGAGTTGCTGGGACATGCCCTTAGCTAACTCTAACAAAACTGAAACTAAAAATAATGACTAAAATGAAAGCAAGTCTATTGTTTTCGAAATATGAGGACTCACCACTGAAGCTATTGAATATGGACCGAGAATCGATCTAACCGTGATCTAGATGCTGAGTACCTAAACCTACATCACAAAAGGATGTAGCGTAGCGTATGCATCAATACTTGGAATGTACTGAGAGTGCATGATATAGATACTAAGCTGAATAAAAGATATATAAGCTACACAATACATAACTCAGCAATGATGTAATCTGAGTAGAGATATAGATACTTAAATATAACTGAAAAAACTAAACTGAATGAAATGACCAAGCACCAGTCATGAAGATAAAATACTAGACTATATACTGATATAACTACTGAAAACCTAGTCAAATGCAATAAGAGTCTGACTGTGGGAGATACTATTAACCAATATAAACCATGTGAGCTAAATGTTGAGTCCGATGTATACTGTCACATCCCCAAAACATGTGGCTTAACTAGCACTCGATACCCTATTAGATCGAGTTACCCACTAAAACATACTAGCTAATCAAACAGTGAGACAAAAAGATTGGGCAGCACAACCTCTAAAAAGTAAAGCCTGGACCCTGAAGGTCATGACCTAAATGAGAATAAACCATGCAAACATTGGTAGTCAAACCAAAAAAATAAAGATGTACTAGCTAGCCGACGAGGTGACAACTGAAGACATACCTACTTACACACACATATATATACATGCCAAGTCAGGTGGCTGGAGATTGAAACATACAAAAGAAAACACAGAATATTGTGTCCACAATAGCCTCTGTGAGTGACATAAGCACTATCGGGACAAGGCCCAGACTATATCCAAACTATACAACAAAAGTACACATCCTTTGATAGCCCCAAGATAAGATGGAGCTTACCAACTCACAACTGAACCTGAATCCTAGCGGGTTGGTCGATCAGAATCCCTGCCTGAACGTGCTTGCATGAAACAAAAAGTAGCTTCCCTAGGCAATGGTACGTCAGTACGAATAAAAATGTATTGGGTAGAATCATAAATAATTACTGTAAAAGGGTAATAAAGATACCACTTGAAACTGAAACTCAAATAATCTCCATGACCTACATTTGGCCTCCTACTATTTAATTATGCATGATATGCTCGTACAATCGTATGCTGTGAATACATATATATAGATTTAAAGGCATGACATAGCCAACCAAATGCTAGCAATGGTGGTGCTTCCCGGTTGCTAACCAACATCATATCCACCAACATGTGGCCATCGGTGTCTCATACGTATAAATATAGGCAATAGGCCCCATACCTCCCGATTATAGCTCGGGAGTAGTATGCATAGCATGTCATGTCATGGACTTATAACCCCTATATGTTACCGTTGTCATGTTGCCAATCTTGGCCCACTTTTAGTCTTGTTCTCATAGCCCCATAATAACTTTTGTATGACATGTAACCATCTCATGGAACCTCATATGTTCTTCCAAATAATCTTGAAAAGTTAACTCGAATTTTAGAAAGATAACCTAACCTTGCAGATATTCATATCAAGTTTAAGGTGATTTACTTAGTTCCTATACTTGGTTCCTAGATAATTTATAAATATAGTATTTCAAAAATCAAGTGTTCTAGTAGTTTAAACATTTAAGTTATATTTGAGAGTTTTGAAGATCGTGAGTTACTTTAAAGATTTTTCATAATAACTTTAGTGGGGAAAGAGAGTTGGTTACAAATAACTAGGGTCTTCTGTGATATTTTAAGTCACATCACCCAAAAAAGATTGAGAATTCATACATGCGGACATATAATCAAGAAAACCGATAAAATGACATGTAGATGTTGAATACTCTATTTATCCGAATGAGTGAAATATCAAAGTGATAGAATCATGAAAATAATTAAGCTGAGATCCCAATGCCTTTCACCGAAGGTATTTCTAGCAAGAGAATAGCAAAATATCACATTCAGCGTTTTAGGAATTTCCTAGGAGTGATGCTAAAATGAGGGACGGAGCTTAGTCTTAATACCTTTCTAATGAACGCTCGAATGCCCGTAGTTCCTTCACAAAAGTTGTTCCTTATGCCCTAAACTTTGCAATTATTATATATACATAGCTGGTACACACAAATAGACAATTCATAATTGAGCTTAAATCGGTAGATTTGCCATATGGCCCAAACTTGACGAAACGTCCGTAGAACTTCATAAAAACAATTATAAAAGAGTCTCGAGATGATTACCTTAGCAAACCAAGTGTAAACCTTGAAGAAACACCAATAACTACAAATTTATATCTTTCTTTCTGGTTAGGGAGTGAAAGAAATCTTTTTGTGGCTTAAAACATCGAGTAAGCCGACATACCACATTTTTGACTTGACCCAGATCGCAGCCCGGATTCTGCCCAGGCAGTCCGTAGTAAAACCCTCATAACTTTTTACTCCGATGTCGGTTGGATATGGTGTTTTGTGCGTTGCAAACTAGACTCGTAAGCCTTTTATTTGATAGGTCATGGGCCTTCCAACACTTTATATATTGGGAGAAAACATCTAAGGCATTTGACCCAAAGTTAAGAAAATATTATTAGAGAAACTTCGATAACTTTTGCCGACCTTAGTTTCGCTAATTTTCTTGACTTCAAAACTTAACGTACGACCATTGTACTATTATAATACCTCATAACACACTATTCTTAGAATGTTAGACAATCATAGGCTTATCCCCAAGGTATGGGATAATTTAAACCTTTCAAACGGCTGAACTTCTACCCGAGCCATTTCTTTAATCCTAAACTTTGTTTGAGGGGTCCCTTTGACCTAAAATTTTAGTTTAGTTCCTTGATATTGCCACCCATTTGCAATCTTAATCTCCAATGTATGATACCAACTCATATACACCTCATATAACCATGCCATACTGCGCCACATATATTATGCAAGAACAGAGAAAAAGTACGGGATTTTACATTCTCCCCCACTTATGAACATTCGCCCGCGAATGGATCTAGACAATTCCTTGGTTGAGTTTTTTTTCCGAAGGACTTTATTTGCGAGTCTATATTGTTAAAGTTGTAAACCTAAACTCAAATTCTGAAAAGTTTAACTTCTAAGCTTTGTATAGCTATCTCATAAGAAGACATATAAATTGCACCTTGAAGCTATATAAATTCTAATTAAGTCATTGTGAAGAAATAATTGCCAATTATCGAAAAGTGACTCACCTTAAGTCGTAAATAGTTGGGGGTACTCCTTCCTCATTTCCTCTTCCGCTTCCCAAGTCATTTTCTCAATGTTGTTATTTCTCCATAACACTTTCACAAAAGCTACATATTTATAGTTCGAAGCTTTCTTACTTGCCGATCTAAAATTGCTATTGGTACCTCTGCATAAGATAAATCTTCAGTGATACAAATATTTTCAATGGGCATAATACGTGAAGGATTTCCAATGCACTTCCGCAACATAGAAACATGAAATAGAGGATGGACTGCTTCCAGTTCTGAAGGCAAATCAAGCTTGTATGCCACCATACTGATCTTCTGAATAATCTTATACGGTCCAACGTACCTAGGACTGAGCTTCCCTTTCTTTCTGAATCGCATGATTCCCTTCAGAGGTGATACTTCTAGGAAAACCCAATATTCTACATCAAACTCTAAGTTCCATCATCAAACATTTGCATAAGACTTCTGCCGACACTGCGCTGTATGAAGCTGATCCCTAATAAGCTTAACCTTTTCAATGGCTTGCTAGTCTAGATTGGGACCTAGCAAATCTTCTTCCCCAACCTCAAACCAACCGATCAGGGACCTATACTTCCGCCAGTATAATGCTTCGTAAGGGGCCATTTGAATACTAGCTTGAAAGCTATTATTATAAGCGAACTTGATAAGAGGTAGATATTGATACCCACTTCCTTTAAAATCCAGGACACAAGCACGTAACATATCCTCAATCGTCTAAATAGTATGTTCTGGCAAGAAATGAGCAGATTTTGTCAGCCTATCGATAATTACCTAGATAGAATCATACCTTCGTCGAGTGCGAGGCAAACCAGTGATAAAGTCCATATTTATGATATCCCATTTCCATAACAGAAGCTCAATATATTAGGTTAGGCCTCTAGGCCTCTGATGCTCTACTTTAACTTGTTGACAGTTGGGACATTCATCTACCATCTCCGTAATATCTTTTTTCATGCCCTTCCACCAATAGATCTATCGAAGGTCCTGATACATCTTTGTCGCTCCAGGGTGAGATGCATATGTAGAATAATGGGCCTCCAAAAGAATCTTTGTACGGAGCTCTCCAAATGCCGGTACACATAAACGACCATTGTATCTAAGTACTCTATCTCTAGTTAGCTCAAATAAAGGTTGTTGCTGCTGTGGAATCCTTTCCCTCAATTTCCTAAGCTTGGGATCTTCATGTTGTCGCCTTTTCACTTCAGTCACAAAGGAAGATTCTGCCATATTCTAAACGACAACACCTCCACCTCCTACATCTACCAAGCTTCCTTGAAAATTAGCTAGTTGGCATAGGTCTTTTGTAATTCTAGTCTTATCAGCTTCAACATGACTTAGAATACCCATGGACTTCCGACTGAGCGCATTAGCAACAACATTAGCTTTGTCGGGATGATATAAATTATCAACATCGTAGTCCTTTAATAATTCTATCCATCTCCTTTGTCGTAGGTTCAACTCCCTCTGCTTAAGTAAATACTGAAGGCTTTGGTGATCGGTGAAATATCTATATGAACCTCGTATAGATATTGCCGCCAAATTTTTAGGGCAAAGACAACTGCAACCAACTCAAGATCGTGTGTAGGATAATTCTTCTGATGCTTCCGCACCTATCTAGAGGTGTATACAATAACCTTACCATGCTGCATAAGAACACAACCTAGGACAATTCTTGAGACATAACAATAAACAAGATAGCCTTCATTGCCATCTGGAAAAGTTAAGATAGGTGTTGTGGTAAGCCTTTTTTTTAATTCCTCAAAGCTCTATTCGCATGCCTCGGTCCACTAAAACTTAGTTGCCTTATGTGTCAATTTTGTCAGTTGTGCAAGGATAGAAGAGAATCCCTCTACAAACCATCGATAATACCCTACCAAGCCTAAAAAACTACGAACCTCCATTGGATTCAAGGGCCTCAGCCAAGTCATCACTACGTCAATCTTTTTTCCATCAACCTTAATACCCTCACTTGTAATAACATGACCAAGAAAAGCTACTGATGTAAGCCAAAAATCACATTTAGAGAATTTAGCATATAACTTGAATTCTTGGAGAGTCTGTAATACACCTCGCAAATGGCACAAATGGTCTGTATGCTCAGCTTCCGACTGTGAATATATAAGAATGTCATCAATAAACACAATAAAAAATTCATCCAAGAATGGTTTGAATACCCGATTCATAAGATTTATAATGGCTGCTGGGGCATTTGTAAGCCCGAAAGACATGATAAGGAATTCAAAATGGCCATACCTTGTCCTAAATGCTGTTTTTGGGATATCAACTTCCCTGACTCGCAGCTGGTAGTAACCAGACCGCAAGTCAATCTTGGAAAAACATTTGGCACCTTGTAACTGGTCGAATAACTCATCAATCTACGGAAGAGGATATTTATTCTTAATAGTGACTTTATTTAGTTGTCTATAATCAATACACATGCTTATGGAGATGTCACACCCCTAGCTAGAAAGGGGCAGACATCAAGGATATACACAAGCACCTGCTAAATATCTTACTAATCTCACGCCAAAGCTGAAGATTCATAAGAAGCGAAACCTATATGAAGACACATACTAAAACATAGATAACAAAAGGGCCCATTGGGCTACTTTACAACGGAAACAAGACTAAGTCTACGAAGCCTCTAAAGAGTATGCCTCTGGGAATCTGAAAACTAGTCGGGACAGGGCCCTGACATACCCATTCTGAAATATGTACATATGTAGCAAAATATAGGCTCTATATCTGATAGCTCCAGGTAGAGGTGGAGCTTACTAACTGCTAAATTGGAAGTCTCTAGTCTACTGAAAATGCTTGATGTCCTGAGTACCTGAGCCTGTAGTGATACAAATGAAACGCCAAAATAATATGGACGTCAGTACATACAAAACATGTACTGGTATGTAAATCAGACTGAATAACAAGTAGACATCAAATATCATGATAGGCAAATCTGAGCATGTGTATGTAGGAGACATAATCTGTAACTGGAATTGTGACCAACCTCAATGGTCCTCATCGAACATTTCATGGCTTAGTCATTTATATATATATAATCCCTATAATTTTTGCCTAAAAGATATCTTTACTTCATTATATCGCTTCTTTGCTCTTTGTAAAGCTAACTGTCAGGGAATCACATGATGGCCTACTGACAGCGATTAGTGAACCCTGTATGGCATCTGTAGCCCACTGTCACGACCACGCGTGAAATCTCATAGTCTGGTAACGAGGTCTATCAAGGTACGCCCTCCAGGGCTCCTGTATGGTCTCCCTACAAGCCTGTATCAGTCAGGTGAATCCACGATGGGAAATTCCAGCTGACTATATCTGAATTCTGTGCACAGAGTAGCGTTGCACGTAGTAGCCCTAAATATACCCACCCTACGCTGCAGATTAGTCTATAATCTCAACTGCTTGCAATTATTTATAATAATTAATTCATTAATCACATAGTTCGTGATACAATTTGTGGTTACATTCTTTAGCTTCAGAATCATATATCTTTAGTCTGTGGCTGGCTGCTTTCTTTAAATTTATGCAACATGTACACCACTAACTTCTAAGAGTTCCAACTGTAGACAAATGTAGTTGTGTGAAACATATTGTTTCCTTGAAGAGTACTATAACTCTATAAGTTTAGGACTCCACATGAGAGGGTTTATAAAATCTATAGTGACATTTATCGGAAGAACATGCGAGTTTAGGTCGTGCCTTAAGGGCAAAAGAGGTTTTAGCTTTACATACCTTAATTCGGGACTTACTATATAATGTCGTCAAACTCCTTTGCTGACAACTTTATCTATAACATAAAATCATAGTATAAGAAACTAATCAAGAGTCACAACAATGCCAAAACCACAATAATGGTTCGCGAGCGACAATCTCAATAATTACCATAGATGAATGGTGTATCACCACACCCTTCTCTTTCTCTACTTTCCAAGTAGGCTTATGACTTATTTACATGCTCAGTATTACTCCTCATCCTTTAACCATAAAGAACCAGCCCCCTTAATCATCCACACTTAACATAAAAGTAAAACTCATGGCCTCCGATCACTATCCCGCCGGTTCCTTGTTAACGATGTAAAATTCCTTTATAAGCTCATAGTTTAAGTTGGTAGAGAACTAATGCCATAAATTAAAATAATAGGAGCTCATATAACCAGCTACAACATATTCTTAGAGACTTAGGAATTTCATCAAACACTTGGTGATCGACAAACTTTCAAGAACTATAATAGTCGCATTCTCTATACCTCACCTTCCATTTTAATGTAACCAGCTTACTTCCCCAATACAATACCATTTACCCCTCATTTGGTCAAAACAACAGCCAACACAACCTTCTACAAACTTCCTCCTCACCAAAACATCAAATACAATGGGTAAAACATGGACTCACGGCTTCCTATCACCGTCCCATGAGTCCTACCCACAAATTATACTTAAAGCATCCTTGGAATACTATTTATGAAGATAGAAAAGGATTCATACCTATATATCAAAGATAAGCAGCCGTATATCTATAGGTTTATGGAGAGGAAGACACTTGATTCTTGAGGAAACCAACTTACCTTAAGCTTTGGTGGATTGAAGATGAGAAAAATTTGAAGAAATAACTTGAACTAGTCCTTACACGTTCTTGAGTATATGAGAAAGTATATCCCAAACTTCTAATATAAAAACAACAAGTTTGGCCGACTTTCTCTAAAGTGCCACATGTCCCGCAGTGATTGGGCAGTGGGTGCGTCTGTCGTAGAATGAACATAACTCTGTACTCCGATATCGTTTTAACAAGCGGTTTGTTTTGCTGGAAACTAGACTCAAATACCTTCAATAGTATAGGTTGTAGGCCCTGTAACTCGTTATATATTAGGAGATATGCTCATTCAAAGTCAGATGAGAAATGAGATCATTTGTAGTATTCCTCCACAATGAACCTTTAAACTTTAATCTTTTCTTTAATGATCTCTTTGGCCTAAAATTTTTTTTTAACCCTTAAAATGACTAAATATAAGGGTTACATGGTATGCTTAACCATTTTCAATGATATACCTCCCCCGATATCACATCTATGCATTGGTGTTTACGAGTTTCAAATGTATTTTAAGTTACGGGATATTACATTATCCCCCCCTTTGGATCATTCGTCCTTGAATGAATTTTAAAACAAATTGGCAAAGTTTCCTTTGTAAATAGGCCTATCCAAAACCTGTCATCCAACAAAAATACACACACAATGCTTCACAGAGCATCACCACGTAATAATATGCAACATATATTCACCAGGCTCTGCTTGGCCTTATACAAATTGAAACTACACTAACTAATATAATATACCTTATACTATGGATGTTTCAGCTCTGAGTAACATGTGGTGTCTGTATCAAGTACCTGAACATATAATATATAATAAAGCAGTACTACAAAGTATAGGCAAAACAGATACTCAAATGAGAGGAGTTGTGACTTTAAGAACCTTTGTGTGGCTATTGAAATAAGTGGGGATACTTGGCCCTCATGTCAGCCTCTGCTTCCCATGTGGCTTCTTCTATATTCTGACTTCTCCAAAGTACCTTGACTGATGCTACGTCTTTTGTCCTCAACTTCCTGACCCGTCGGTCCAATATTGCCACTGGGACTTCCTCATAAGATAAATGTTTTGAGAAATCCATACCTTCTATGGGAATATCTTGTGTAGGATCTCCCAAGCATTTGCGTAACATCGGCACATGGAAGACTGGGTGTACTGTAGCTAACTCTCGAGGAAAATCCACCTCATAGGCTACCTGGCCAACTCTACGTATAACTTTATATGGCCCAATATACCTGGGGCTCAACTTACCCTTCCTCCCAAATCTCATAATGCCCTTCATAGTGGATACCTTCAAGAATACCCAGTCATCAACCTGGAACTCTATGTCTCTACGATGTACGTCTGCATATGATTTTTGTCGGCTCTGAGTCGTTTTCAGTCGCTCTTTTATCAACTTTACTTTTTCAACGGCTTGGTGAACAAGGTCTGGTCATAATATTTGAGTTTCACCTACTTCAAACCAACCAATAGGCGATCTGAACCGACGCCCATAGAGGGCTTCAAATGAAGCCATGCCAATGCTTGAATGATAAGTATTATTCTAGGCAAATTCTATCAAGGGGCATATGATTATCCCAGTTACCTTTAAAGTCTAAAACACATGATCTCAACATATCTTCGAGTGTTTGAATAGTGCGTTCGGCTTGGCTGTCTGTTTGTGGGTGAAATGCAGTGCTAAGGTTCACCTGTGTGCCCAAACTCTTATGGAAGGATCTCCAGAAATGTGCCGTAAATTAGGCACCCTTATCTGGAATAATAGATAGTGGAGTCCCATGCAAGCGAACAACTTCCCTTACATATAGCTTGGCATATTCTTCGGCTGTGCTGCTGGATTTAACTGGCAAGAAGTGGGCAGATTTCGTCAACTGATCAATGATCACGCAAATGGAATTATGTCTCTTAAAAGAGAAAGGAAAACCTGTAATGAAATCCATATTAATAGCCTCCCATTTCCATATTGGAATGTCCATAGTCTGAGCTATGCCACCGGGCCTCTGATGTTCTGCTTTAACTTGTTGGCAATTGGAGCATTGTGCCACGTATTCCACAATATTCCTTTTCATGTCATTCCACCAGTAGACCTCCTTAAGGTCATGATACATCTTTGTGGAGCCTGGATGAATTGAGTATCGGGAACAATGTGCTTCATCCATGATTTTCTGCCTTAACCCATCTAAATTTGGAACACACAGTCTGCCTTGGCATCTCAAGGTTCCATCTTCTGCTAAATTGAATGCAGTAATTCGATGCTCACGATTCCTTTCTCGATACTGTAGAAATATTGGATCGTCATACTGTTTCTCTTTCACTAATGCCACTAATGATGATTCGGCAGTATTCTGCACGACTACGCCTCTATCTTCGGCTTCAAAAAGTCGGACTCCCGGACTGGCTAATTTGTGAACATCTCATACTAATTCCTATTGTACACATGGTAAATGTAGTAGACTTCCCATAGATAATCGACTAAGAGCATCTGCTACCATGTTAGCTTTACCTGGGTGGTAGAGGATGTTCACATCATAGTCCTTCAACAACTCTAGCCACCTTCTCTACTTGAGATTCAAATCTTTTTGCTTGAAAATATATAGGAGACTCTTATGATCTGTAAAAATATCAATATGTACCCCATACAAATAGTGTCGCCAAATTTTAAGCGCAAATACCACTGCAACAAGCTCCAAATCATGAGTGGGATAGTTTTGTTCGTGTTTCTTCAATTGTCGAGAAGCGTATGCTATCACCTTCCCTTGCTGCATTAAGACGCACCCTAGGCCAATGCCTGAAGCACCACAATAAACTACATACACTTCTGTACCCTCTGGTAAGGCCAATACTGACACCTTAGTCAATCTATCTTTCAGCTCTTGGAAGCTTTTCTCACACGCATCAGACCACTGGAACTTCACTGCATTTTGCGTCAACTTGGTCAATGGTGCAGAAATAGAGGAGAATCCTTGTACAAACCTGCAGTAATATCCAGCAAGTCTGTAACGACTTGGAAAATGATAGGATGACCTAGAGCCGTGACGTTTGGGTTAGTATGACTTTGAGTAAGATGTATGGGCTGTTTTCGTACCTTAATAGGGGTGAGGATGAAGTCTAGGGTTTAAGTATAAGGACCTAGGCTAGCAATTTAGGGTGAAAGAAGTCTTGTTCTTTGGTGGGCCTTTTGGCGATGGGGCTGTTTGGTCGCCCAATGGGATGGGCAAGTCACCCAATGACCCCCCACTTCGCCTAGTGGACTGCCCTTTGAGTAAGACACTGGAGCAAAGGGCGGACTAAGTGTGCATTTGGCGAATCGCCTAATGCACTTGTCGAGCCCAAGTGTGCCATAGGCGAACTAAAACGGGCAAGGGTAGAAATCTTAAGTTATAACTTGTACGGTTCAAATGATGATATATCTTAGCTCAAAATGAATTAGGTAGGGAATTACCTACTCAATTGAAGGTCTCTGAGTCCTCTTTCTAACGCCACTGAGTTTGCCCAATTCCGATCTCGAAGTAAAAGGTTATGCCCAAAATAGTGAAGCACTGTCAAAATGGGCGAGCCAAGGGTCATTAGGCAAGTCGCCTAGTGCCCTTGGCGAGCCAAGGGGTGCAAAGGGTGATCTTAGACGGGTTTGGTGCAAAATTTTAAGTTTTAAACTTTAAGGGTCCTTAGCTCTTTTCCAAAATTGACCCTACACTATTCCATTCTTTTCCTAGCAATTATATAACCTTATTATGACCTAATTCCTTTCATTTTAAGCCCCTCCAAATAGAATTAAAAGAAACCCATCTCCCCTAAAATTTTCTCTCACTAGAAACCCTCCATTAGAGAAGAAGGAGAAGGGAGCAATAGAGGCTAGGGTTTGGCGATTTCAAGGTCGTTTATTCTCAAATTTCTTGTGGATTATTTGGATCAAGGTATGATGGCTCTTTATCTAGGGTTAGCTTTCACCCTAGAGTCCTATCAAAGTGTTTTTCAAAGCTTGCAAAACTTCAAAACCTAGATCTTTCACTCTTCAACATGGGTTCAAACTTTTATTGTTTTAAATGGCTTTATTATGAAGTAATGTAGTTGTAATGATGTTGAATGGTGGTTTTATGAAAAACCCTCTCAAAGAACCCATGTTTTCCTAAAGTCTTCAATGGTGCCCTAAGAAGTGGGTTTGTGGATTGTTCAAGCATGTGATTATGAGATGATTAAATTTAATGAGTTTATTGAAGTAATATGATTATGCATGCCTAATTATGAAGAATGGTTGGTATGTGGTGATGTATTGATTATGGCCTTGTAAGGCAAATTCATGATTTAGCTTATGTTGATATGGAATTGTGGTCTATTGATGTGTGATCCACTTATGGTGGAGGTGGTTACTTCTTATGTACATTATGGTAACTAAATTGATAGAAGTCTTCTTGTTACCCTAATTGTGAAGAATATATGCATGAATGTGATAAGAAAAGTGTAAGTATGAACATGATATGAAGAATGTGTGTGTGGTCTATGCCTAGAATGCAAGTGTGCTAGTATTGAAAGGACATTCTCAATTATGCACTTATGAATGAAGATGTTTGCATGTGGAAGGTTTTCTTCCTTTTTAATGTATCTTGAATTGGTAGACTTAGGTTTCCTTTTATTGAAAGCATGTATGAAGTTATATGATCATGAATGTTATTATGTGTTGATTTGAAAGGTTATTCTCAACTCTTCACTAAAGCATGTTAAGGGATTCTTATATGAAAGGTTATTCTCATGTTTGAATCTATGAGCTATCCTCATGTTGGGAGAGGATGGATGCCCTCATGATAGTTGAGGTGGGGTATCTAGTAGCAATCCTTGGAGATGGATACCCATATGTTAGTTGAGGCGGGGTTGTCTAGTAACAATCTCTATCCCCAAAAGACTTATGCAAGTTAGAATGAGATGGATACCCATACGTTAGTTGAGGAGGGGTTATCTAGTAACAATCTCTCTTCCTTAATTAACAAATGACATGAACTACTCTATGGGAATGAAGGCTAAGCACCGAGTGGTCATTGAGTGGGATGGATGCTCTCACGATAGTTGAGGCGGGGTATCTAGTAGCAATCCCTTGTGATGGATGCCCTCACGATAGTTGAGGCGGGGTGTCATGTAGCAAGCTCTTTGTCCCTTAGTGCCCACATAGGATAGCTAGTGGATCAATTAGGCTAATCACTGATCGACCCTAGGCAAGTTGATCACCTTTTTACGGTGTGGGGTTATATGACACCGAATTCTATGATTTAGATCTCATAGTCTATGTCGGTTAAATGCTTATTCCCATCATGTGAGGTACCCATTATGGTTTCTTGAGAAGTTCTATGACACGTGGGTAGTAGTATGGGATGCTATCCATGCATTTGCACGAGTAGGCTTTAAGAGGGCTATAGTGAGAATCTCTACTTCCTAATGAAAGAACATGTTCTAAATGAACAAATGAAGCAAGTTGCATTTATGTCCACATGAATTGATGTATGTCTCACATGTCTATATGAAATGATGCATGTTTTCCATGATATGATGCATATCGTAGTTGACTAAAAGATATGAAGCATGTTTCACTTGAGTTAGTGATATGAGTTGTTTAGCATGATATGTTGAAACGTAAGGAGTCTTATCTATTGTGGCCTAGAGGAACACTTAGGTGTGGTGTGAAGAGGTAGTGTGGGATGCCACTTCATATCTTACTTAAGTGTGTCTTAAGGCTATTATAGATAGGGACCCTAAGATGATTGAGATGTCTTGCTTGTCGTATATGTTCTTGTATTGTGTCTTGACATTAAAAAAACATGAGGAAAATGGTAAGTTCACCTTGGATGGAAATGTGATGATGATAACTTGGTTGTTGGTAATACTTGTATTTGATGCCTCTTATTCTTATGTTCATGAAATATCTTGAAATTGGTATCATGCATGGTCTCCAAACCAAAATGTCCGTTTTATCATGTTTTTGCATGGTAATTATACTTAGTACATTTGTATGTACTAACTCCATATTTTCCTCTATGTCTACAAGTGTAGGTTCCGGCAAGTGACTTGCTAGTTCTAGTGAAGACTTGGATTGAGGCTCCCAAGTTAGAGTGGTATGTCCTCATCATTCGGGGACACATTTTATAAGCTTTATGTTTTGTTCTATTTCTTTCTAGACTTTTCAAGTGTAAAGGGTTGTGATCCTACTCATGTTGGTTTCTAAGATTGTATTAAGATGGCCATGTGAGACAAGTAGCCTTCCACTGCAATGTTTTAAATGTTTAGCATGTTTTGAATCGTATGGTTTTAAATAAAAAGTTTTAATTCCGTACAATTTCTATTATCTATGCGATGAATGAATGCTATGAGGCTTGTATGAGGCCCTTCGGGGTCGAGTACGCTATGTCGCATCCTGGGCCTAGACTAGGGTCGTGACAAAGTCCCAAGAAATTGTGCACCTCCGTCGGAGTAGTAGGTAGAGGCCAACTCTTTATAGCCTCACTCATTTGGGAGTCTACTCTAATGCCTTCACCAGAGACCACATTGCCAAGAAAAGCCACATAGTTCATCCAAAATTCACATTTTGTGAACTTGGCATATAGTTGGTGTTCTCTGAGTGTTTTTGTAACGACTCGAGAGCACCCCCCAGCCGTTACATGCGTATTCAACCTCTCGGAGGTCTTATACAAGCTTTAGCATTCATTCATCGCATAGATCATAAAAATCACTAAGAATTTAAAACTTTTATTCAATAAAACCATAAGACTTTAAGAGTCAACAACATTTGAAAACATCAATACGCAAGCGGAACTACTAAGTCTCTTTAGCCAATCTTAGACAAGAACTTAAAACGTACTAAGGGACACGTCCCTTTTTCAAATGATATGAAACTTAAGTGTCTATTACAATGACTAAGAAACTTCTAGACATAGTCCTCGAATCTTGAGGACATACCAAAGACTTGGAAGAGTAAAGCAATCCAAGCAACTCCAAAGCACAATCTCTTCCTAGTTACCACAACCTACACTTGTAGTAAAATAGAAGAAAGGGGTTAGTACAACACACATACTAAG
>JAJOOR010005102.1:0-35309 GCA_036250505.1 Solanum acaule | reverse complement strand
TATTACTACATCCCACAATCCGTTTCAACCTTCTCCCAGGCCGATTCCTACATATAACCCTAGCATTTCCAAGCAATTTATGCTTCAATCCTACATCAGAGCTGCTTTTCCTACTGTAGTTCAAAGCTTCACCACAATGCGAAGCATTCGGCTGCCATAAAGAGTAAGCAAATCCCATCCTCCTCTCCTCTAATTCACTAAACGTCAAAAAAACACCAAACCGAAATTCTCATTACATCAAATCACCTAACAAAACAAACAAAACAAGTTTCTATTCCAATCAACAAACAAATTTTAAAAAATCAATTCACACTACCACAAATAATCAGCTAAAAATCACCATAACAAACTGAAAATAGATTTCGCAATTAATCAACATTCCGCTTCAATACACATACTCAACAAAGAAGAGTTGAAGAGAAATTTGAATATACCGATACAGAGAAGTGACAGTGAGAGAAGATATTGATATCTTCAGTACGGCGGAATTTGGGAGAAAAATTAGGTCAGAAAATGATTGATTGACTTTGCTATTGGCTCTTCCTATCGATTTTTTATAGCTTTGTCCGAAGAAGAAAGAGCCTTTCGTTTAGCGACTCTGTGCTTACTTGCTCATATTAAGCACTGCCCCAGCATCAACTGGTACAAGGAGGAGGCACGATAGCGAAGATCAATCCATCTCAATCTACAAAAAGCATGAAAAGTTGAAATGATGTGAAGAAATATATTTTTCTTCTTTTTTTTTTTTCTCATTTTCAGTTGCTATTTTTTATTTTTTTTTATTTTCAGGTTTTTGTTGTCTCCCTCCCATTTGTGGAACATGACAAAATTGGATTAAAGGGTTTATTGGTGGATATTCCATTTTTCTGCATTTACATAATTATCCTCCTTGTTATTGTTGATGGAAAATTCATTTTACAAATAGATATTTAGTCATGTGATAAGCAATGGGTAACGTACCTACCTGAAAGTAGTTTCGAACTTTTCAACTTTTTTTTTTTTTAGTTTTCGACCTGGTGTTTTCGAAGTTCATATTGAATACTCAATTAAATTTAGATGGTCTATTCAGAGTTGGTATTCCCAATAAGATTTTCTTCATATCCAAGACTTCAAACCAAAATTACTGTCAACTTTATGTGAATGAATCAATTATAGAAAATCATTTCCTTTTTTATATAAAAAATGTTTTTTTAGTGATCAAACCAAATTAATTGTATTGAGATTTTTAGAGACAAAATTAGGATATGGTCGATTATCTCCTTCTGTTCATGAATCCTCCTTGGGCTGAGTCCACTGGACTTCAAATTAATCCCTTTGCATTTCAAATGGGCCATAGAGGCCCAAATCTCTAAATGCCTTATTTCACATTGATTCATTTAATTAAATGGATATTATAGTTGTGAATTATAATTTTATTAAACTATAGTTATATATAATAAATATATAACATATTGTCTTACTGTGTAGTTTTTCCTTATTTTAATTGCATTTAGTTTTATTTCAATTGTAATTTAGTTGGTTCTAATTACATTGTAATTATATAGTGTTGTTATTTGATTGAATTCTATTAGTTGTAACTTTAATGAATCCCATTAGTTAATTTAAATATTATTTTATTTACATCTGTAAATATTATTTATTCAAATAAGAATTAAGAAATCAGGTGAACCTAACATATAGTCTCAAAACAACACTGTGTTGCATCGTCATACATTATTTAACATTTTCTCATCACATGAATTATATATTGGAGATCGTTAATTCTGTCTATCTCAATCAAGAATTATATCATGGATAATTGATATTATTTGTAATTATTTTCATCAATATATGTTAGTTATCAGTATAGGATGTGTTTCGAAGTCATGAAACAAGATTTGTTGGGATTAGTCATGTAGTGCTTTAATTTAGTTCTTTGCGGAATATAAAGGTCTTATTTATCATAGTTTTCGCTAAATATATTAGGTTTTATGCTTGATTGACAACATCTATATCTATTTACTTTAAAAAGTATGAAGGTCCTTATAAATATTGATTGAATATTTTATCACTCAATTAAAAATTTTATAAATGAAAAAATTGTAATTTACTATTTTTTTAAAAAATTATTACTAATTATCTTTATAATATTTAAAATTAAGAAACGAAGTCCTAAAATATATGGCAAGAAAAAATATATGGTAAGAGGCATTAGGACAATTAATAATTTAAGAAACCTAAAATATATGGTAATTAAGAGAAAAATATATTTGAAAAATAAAAAAGTCCTGAAATATATGATAAGAGCTATTAAAATCAATTACAGTTTTATTAACTTATAACAATTATCTTTTTTATTAAATTACTTAATTATTCATCACAATTATATTTTTATAATTATAAACACTGATAAACTGTTTTTAACAACATTAAGAAACTAACTTCTGTTACTTTAAAAAATAAATTGAATACGACTTTTTATTGGATTCACTTTAGATTATGAGCCAAAGCAATTCACTTGATCTTATTATTTAATAAGCAAGCACAGTTTGAGAAAGAAAAATATTACTTAGCACACAATACTTGATAACTAATAAACTATGTATAACAACATATATGACTTGTGAGTAATTACGAATATTTATAAACAACTTGTAACTTTATCAAATTAATAAGTAGCTAACTATATCACAATATCTACCAAAAGAAGTCATATTCATAAAGATTGATATTAGCATCATCATTCTTTGATATTCCATTATCTTCTGAATTCATACATTCATCCTCCAATGCAGCAAGAAAGTCATCCCTAGCATCCACCTCTATATTTTCATCTTCTAATTCTTCCATAACCGAATCGATTAATTCATTAACTTCAACATCATTCATAATATTCTCATCTTTTCCCTTATCATCGTGATCATGCCTTTGTTTCTTCTTCCTAATCTTACAAATTACAAAATCCTTATATATAATTTTCTTCTTATATTAATATTAGTAACTTATAAAGAGTACTCCGTCATCAACCACTCGCCGAATAACTCTTTGATTATTATTGACTTTTTGTTAGTACGGGGAGCGTACTTCATATGGTGGACGTACCCCATAAGTCTACCTTTTTCATCAAACACTTTCTTTATTGGGTCTAGTATCTTCCATGTGCCCTCCCCAATAATTCACTTAAATCTTTTATGATGTGCCGACTTCTCTTTCTTCAATAGTGTAATGAAGTAACCTTTGTTGGTGTTAGAGCCCTCAAGAATCTCCCATAGCTCCTTGTCCGCGTAAAGATCAGTTACTAGCTGCATGTATTGATGTTGCTTAGGAAGTGGCTCATCTATCGCAAACCCTAGTAGATACTTGATAACATTCCTCTCCCTCGGAAAAAAACAATAGTCTGAATTTCTCTTAGGTTGATGATCACGAACATCCATTATACTTTAGTGATGAATATTAAACAAAGTCTAATAATGGATGGATGAAGCTAAAAGAATGTCCCTAAAACCCTAGTAATTAATTAAGGAGGTTGATACTATAATGATATAATGGCTTTAATTAGCGTAAATATATAGTTATAATCCTAATTAGTATCCTGCTAGGAAATTGACGTATTAAGCTTACCAATTTGGTAGCTTAAAAGTAGTTTTGATTAGGAAAAGAATAAAGAGTTAGCTCCTGCAAAGTGCCAAAGCCTCTCGTGGTAGAGATTTTGAAAAAAAAAATATTTTCCCTTTTATGTAAGAAAATAGTTACTTTATTTCTTTTCGAAAAAGAAAAGATTTATTTATTTATTCGGTTTCATATTTTGATTCGAAAAAGGATAATCACACAGAAGTTTCCGATTTTTGCCATTTCATATTTCAAATTACAATATTCTTCTTCAAAACCTAGCTTCCTAACAATATAAGTGGAGAGATTATCTTTTTCTCTTGTCATGACTGCTTCTTTCTTAGCAGATGTTGACGAATTGTCTGATCATGGATAGAGGAAGATGATGGAGAATTGGATGAGGTAGATAATGTTTTCAAACTGCAAAAATCAAATTGTATAATTTTAATTTCACTTAATATTATATTGAGGATGGTAAGAAAAGAAAGAAGAAAAAACTTACCTACAAAAAGATACGAAAAAAAAAACTATCTACTTTTTATTTTTAATCAAAAATACTTTAGAACTTTAAATTAAATAATTTAAACTTCATATATTAATAAATAAAAGTTTTACAACACCATCTAAGACAATGTATTCTAGACATATTAATAACATCCTATTAACTAAAATTAATTCTTACTTCTATAAATAACTATAATAATAATAATAATTTTACTATGTGAAGGTAAATGATTTACGTCTTTTAAAAACACTAAACTAACAACCGCCACATTTGTAACTAAGTCAAGAGTCTAGACTAAAATTCGTTTTAGTAATTAACTGATGAGCAGTAGAAAAATCTGGCATTCAAAAATCAGAATGTTAACAGAATATCATGACAAATAAAAGAACAAAATTTTAATTCTTTTCGTAACTGTCCGAAAATGGCCGAATATTATGTAAATGCCCCAAAATGACCGAAAAATCAAGAAAAATACATAAACAATACAAAAAACACCTCAAAAAAATTTCAACTTGCACCAGAAACCCCTTTCAGATTATATAGGTTTTCTTTCATCCTCTTCTTTTAACTCATATTCTCAGTTATTGATTAGATGGTGAATCCCATTATCATAGAGCACCAAGTGACACATCCACTTGAACCAGTAGTTATTCTTGAATGTAGGCTAAACAGCCATAGAACCCATTTTCTCCAAAAAGCTTTTGAAACTATTATTCTTGCGTTGAATGATGAAGTGCCCGTCATCATAAAATCTTCACAAGATCATGGCTTAGACATCCAAGCCAATCCAGAAAGAAAGGAGCAATACGTATGCTATAGCGATTCTAAACATACCAAAATATAGATTGGTTCAACATTTTTTCACATCCAACAATTGAAAAAAAGTTATGAGCTAAAACAATTTATCACCTGATCTTTTTAATAAACGAGCACAATTTGAGAAAGATAAATAATATGACGATGTTTTACAAACAACTTGTAACTTTATCAAATTAAACTTGTTCTGAAAAGTCAGTTACATGGCTAAATTATTATGACGACCTATTACACACCTTTACTATTTAAAAGTGAATTTATTTATCCCTAAAACTGATGTGGCAAAATATATTTTTTTTATTTAAAAAAAATAGGCGCGTCACATTTATTAAAATAGAAAAAAAATCAAAATTCAATTAGACCCACCCCACTCTTCACAACTCTTCTTCTTCACAATTCACCCTCTTCTTCTTCTTCAACCCCACCCTCTTGAGGAAGCACATTTTTCTCCTCTTTCTTTTAAGCAAAAATCTCTCATTCTCCCTTCTTCGACTTCCACTCAGCTTGCTTAGCAATTTACTTATCATCAATCTAAGTTTTATAGATTTTCATTTGTGTTTGTTAACAAAAGATTTCTTAATGTCATCGTTTGTGTTTGTTAACAAAAGATTTCTTAATGTCATCGGCGGAATAAAATTTTGGGGGTTTCTTATCATTGCAGCTATGGCGGGTTTCTTAGCCGCTGCAGCTATCATCAATCTAAGTTTTGTGGGATTTTTTGACTTTTTATTTTTAATCAAAAATACTTTAGAACTTTAAATTAAATAATTTAATATATTAATAAATAAAAGTTTTACTACACCATCCAAGGCAATGTATTCTAGACATATTAGTAACATCTTATTAACTAAAATTAATTCTTACTTTTATAAATAACTAAAATAATAATTTTACTATATGAAGGTAAATGATTTACTTGTTGTAAATAGGGCCGAGGCAGGATTTAGCCAGACGGGTGGACAAATGAAAAAATCACAATATCAGTAACTTGAAAATTTTCCAAGAAAGTGATTGAAAAATCCATAATAACTAAAAAAAAATTCTCAATAAGAAAGTGAAATAAACAAAAATATGCGAGCAAACCCTAGTAGATGCTTGATGACATCCCTCTCCCTCGGGAAAAAACAATAGTCTGATTGTATAATTATTGGAAAAAACAATAGTTATACTCTTCCAATAGTAATTTGTATCATTATTGGAATATAACTTACTTAAAAGGCTAATCACCCGGCGCGTAGAAGTATCTAGAATCTTCATTTTTCTTTTCCTTTTTAAACCCTAATAACATGCTTTTTATTACGTAAAACAAAACTGATGATATATATTATACGTAGACATAATCTTCAAACCTAATCTTTGTTGGAAAAGGGATTAGTATGAATTTATCATAATTACTATCCGTATTTATCTTTTGATTCTACACGTTAGCATGAAACACAGTGCTACATAAGGAAACTTTGAAGAAGTAAAATGGGATCTCTTATTGTGCGATTTTTTTCCCAATGTTGTTAGCAGAACTAATATTTTAAAGGTCACTGAACTATGAAAAATTATCAAGCTTATATCAATAAAATCACTCAACTTAAAGACTTTTATATTAAAAACTCCACAATTCATTAACAAGATTGATGAAATGGACTTAAGGATTGAGCACATATTTATACCTATGAAATATTATCTAGATGCCACAAATTAGATTTGAAATACAAATCATAAATGCATTATGATCGAGTATCAAATGTTGGGTTTAAGCAAAGTGTGAATGAGAAATGAGAAAGAGAATTGGGAAATGTGAGAGAAACAAGTGGAGAGAAAATGAAAAGTCATTTCTTCCATATAATTGGTAGAAGAAAGAAAATAATTGTCTTTATATTAGGAAACACTTCATTTAGCTATTAAAGAGTTAAGTAAAGGGTGACGGTATAAATACTATCTTTTCGAAATTCAAATGATATGAATGTGACCAATATTTTTAAGTACATTTTTTCATTATCTTGACATGAGAAGAAAGGTAACTTCGTAGTTTCTTTTTATAGCTTTTGAATATCTAAATTCTAGTTTTAAAATATGAAACAAACCTAATCTAATTTAATAAAAATGAGTCAAATCTGACTTAAAAAAGGTGAAAGTCCTCACAGGCATAAAGGGAGTGTCTCCTTTTCTTTTCCACCGATGAATTCAAGTTAAACTATTTCATTTGTTTTGTTTTCTATGCGGTGTATGATATTTATATCGGGGCCTGAATAATTTGAATTTGTGTCACGTAAAACTTAGCTATTAAGAGACAAAAATGTTTCTTGCGGGATTTTTTTTATAGAATTTAAATTCGAAATATCTTTAGTAAAAAGATCTTATGTATTTCACTACAGTAGTCAAATTTAGTTGTCACATCTTGTGTCACGTAAGACTTAGCTAGCTTGATTTCTTTGTTTGCTTTATGTATCCTCAATTTTTATTATTGTACCGTTACTCTTCCTTCTCTTGCTCCGACCCAGCGGACTCTAATTTGAAGTGTATATATATATATATATAATATATATGATTGATACCAATAATTATAAGTGTAATGCTATTTATAGAAGGCCGCTATATGAATTCATAAATTTCAAATGTTGATCATGTGATATGAAGCCATTAAAAAATATCTACACATAAGACTCTTTAAATTATGAAATTTATAATTTAACTATAAAAAGATTACCACACAACTTGTTATATGTGTGTGTGTGTGTGAGTATGTATAATATACGCTATAATTATAATTTGTACGCTAAGTATAGCTCCATAAAAAAATTAAAATCCAATATAGTTAATGTGAAAATATACACCTTGACACAACATTGCACAAAATGTATGTATATGTATATATATATTAACAAATGAATATTATATCCAGACAATAAAATTTAATTAATTACATATGAGGGGTTGCCTTGGATAAATATATATATATAAACAAATGGGAAAATTTTAATATATGATAAACACAAACATTTTAGCTATCAAAATAGATAGAAGGATCAATTGATCCAATTAATTAAAGGATAAAATTTAATTAAATGTAATTTATAATACTTAGGGGAGAGAGAGTACTTTTTTTATATTATGATTCTTGTGATTCCTCTGCATTTTCAGGCTCTTTATTATTATCATCATTATTATTCTCTTCTGTTGATGTATTTTCAACAGCATTATTTTCGTCATCATTTAATGGTGTTATAGCAGCACTATTCTTTTTGTTATTTGCAGCTTTGAGGACATGTTGGTAATTTCCTTTTTCCATGAAGAGTTGAGCAAAATGATGCTTGCAATACAAGTTTCCATCAAGGGATGCATATGTTGCATGGGTAAGTGCACAACCTCCATGTGCACACTTGAAACATGATTTGTGGAATGATTCTCCTTCCATTGTCACCTATATTTCAATTTTCTGATAGTCAAAGTTTTACGTTTTGTGCACTGATAAATCTACGAGAACATAAGGTTATGAATTGACTTATAATAATATGTAACATTTTATAGAAAATTGGATATAGTAATTAACTAATTAGGAAACATAGCAATAACATGTTATAGAAAGGGCATGCCAATTCACAAAGTATTCTATATTTACATGTCATGAGGGCATGGAAAAGGTCACATTCGAAGAAGATGTAATGTTGACAATTTATGTTAACGTAAGAATTAATGATTAATTTAAATATTGCAAAAAAATTCTGTATCATCGAGTATATATAATTTAAATTCATTTATTAAAATCATAAACTCTACCTATGAGTTAGCAAAGCATATACAGTCGGTTCAATTAGTTCAAATAAAGAAAGAGAGTTGTGATTGGTTGAAGGTCGACAAAATGCTTTGAGGAGTTGAAAATTAGCATAGATCCGGAAATCCAAATAGTGAATGAATTGAGATTAATTGATTCATTATCTACATCATGAATAAACCTTTTTTATTTTAAAAAAAAAAACAAATTAATTAATTAATGATTTAATTTTGTACCTTTTCAAGTGGGTAAACAGTTTTGTCACAAGCAGCACATTTATCTTGGGTTCCAGAGAACATAGCTGAAAGTTTGCTTGGAGCTCTTGTCTGTACAAAATATATAATTATTAATTGTTAGCTTAACAAAAATGACAAACAAATTTATAACTTTTTTATTCTTTTAAATTAAAAAAAAAACATATTATTTTTTAAATGTGTAGTTGTGAACATACCAATGAATTTTGCCTCTCTGACTTAGCTGCTGAAATGTTAATAATTAAGATTATTAGTAAAAATTAAGATAAAAGAGGCTTAGCAAAAATTAATTAAAAAAAATTAGGATGTCTTACGATTCTGAAAATTCTTGCTAAAATTTCCAGATTCCTTAAATAGTTGTTCGAAATGAGTCTTGCAGTAGAGGATTCCATCCATAGAAGAGTAATTGCTCATCTCCCAAAAAAAATAAAAATTCGAAATTATCAAATATATATGGGATAAGGTACAAATATCTCTTAGATTATGATCGAAATTTTAGAGACACACCTTAACTAAAAAAAATGGTCTTATTACCCCTGAACCCATTTTTTTTGTAATTTTGTATACCTTTTTGGCTTACGTGGCATCTAAACATCTCCTACGCATCTCAACTACGTGAAATCGTGGAGTGTGCCACGTAAGCCAAAAGGTGTATAAAATAAATAAAAAATATGAATCCAAAAAGATAATAGAACCTTAATTTAATTATGATATATCTTTAGAATTTCGTTCATAATTTAAGAAACACAAAAATAATGGGGATTTAATGATGGATGACAATTTGATTACTTTAATAACTTGATCTCTTTTAAAGCCAAAAAGTTACATAACTTGCATTTAAGATTATGTGCCTTCAATATATAGTATATCTTAAAGAAATCCCACATAAAATAAGAATAAAAATGGTCTAATTATAATATATTCTCTAAATGTTAATAAATAATATACACAATTGATAATAAATAAAATTCGGGATCGTGGTATAGTTGATCGATTGTTGTTTCGGGTAAGAGGAGGGTGAGGCCTAGCTAAATCAGAAATTTCGTTAAATGTGTTAAAATTTAATATGAATGTATGAAAAATTGTATTTTTTAAGCTATAAATACAATATAATTTTCTCTATACGAAATATAATATTCGGACTAAAGGTATTTACTTAACCATCCTTCAATCTATATAGCTCGTAAGGACAGGAATAAGGGTGGAATTAGGTAGCTAGGGTCCGATTCAACTGACCATCCTTCAAATTATTTTGAATTTCCTTAATGAAAATCAGGACACACGTAGAATGAAATAGTAAATATGTAAAGAAAATAGGGATACATACGACAAGAGTGCCTTTGCAGTGGCTACATTTGAAGCATGATTTATGATAAGTAACACCATCAGCAGACAACAAATCAACAAAATAAACAGTTTTATCACAAGCTGAGCATTTATCCAATGTTCCTGTGAATGCCATTGTTGTATATTTTTTTAAAAATCTTTTTTTATATATAAAATAAAAAAATAAATAATTATATTCACAGAAGCCTGAAAATCTTCAATCTCAATAACTATTCAGAGTTAGAAATATGGCAGAATAAAAAAAGAAATTTGTACAAAAAAAAGTTGTTCTGCCTTTTTTTATATTCTAACCTGTTTTGTTATTGAGATTAAAGAAACAAAAAAAGGCACCCTCTCTATCTCAGTTTGTAATACACAAATTTTGAGTTACTTTTCATGTGCAAAATAATTACTATAACCTCATAATTCAATGACACGTGATTGGGAGATCCAAATAATAGGAGTTTAAATTTTTTATTTTTATTTCTTTGCCTCTCAAATAGGATGGATGTAATTATCTTGGATTTGAGTGAAATTAGGCTCTAATTTGACTCTTTCCCATCACTAATTTAAATTTTTATCATTTTAAAAGTATTTACTCTTACTTTTTTTTTTTTAAAAAAAAATGATATTAGGAAGATGCGAAGTTACAAAAGCAGAGTGTTCAAGAAAGTTGCTCCAAACAGAAATATATGAAGCTAGCTTGGCAAAAACCCATGAAACAGTCTTTACTCTTACTTTTTCTAAAAATATTTTTATTTAGTCGAGGTACGAAAACAATCTCTCTATTAGCCCTATAAAGGTTGAGGTAAGATACACTCTACCTCCTCTAACTTTCATTTGTGGGACGACAATGTGTGTATATATATATATATATTGTTCATGTTGTTATCATTTTAGAAGTGTTTTTGTTCAAAAATATCGATAAAATTGAACTTTTCTTAAAATGAAACTTTTAGACATGTAATGACCATAATAACTTAGGTAATTTGATTTAATAAATATTTTTTGCGTCATCTCGTAACACTTGATCCATTAAATATTTTCCTTATAACTCGGGTAATTTCTAACCTCAGCAATGCTTTGAAATTATGGAGTGATAAATAAATTGGTACAACTACCATTACTTGTGCAGACCAACAAGAAAAAAATTAGAAATAATTGGTGTAACAACCAATTATACAACATTCTCAATTATTAAAATTACAGATAAGGGGCACAACAGATTAATCATTGTAATTAATAATTAATTAGTGGGGATTATATTATTGTTCAGTTAACTGACAGGTATATATATCTTGCCTTAATAAAATTCTAAGTTGTTTTCAACGTGCCTTAACATCATTGACAAGAATTAACCACTGCCGTTAATGGCAAACTGCTTCATTTCTGAGAACTTATTTGACACATTTTGTTGTTGTTTTAACTTTTTATACTTAGTTTGTCTAAAAAAGAATGTTGCGGTTCATAATAGGAGCTTACTAGGGTAGAAAATCATCTAATAGCAGTCTGAATTCAAACTTCTTTAAAAAATATTTATATAAAGCTAAATCACTATTTGTTTAGAGTTAAAATGTTTGAACAACTCGAGTTAAAAAAAAAAAAACTCTCTACTTTTCAAATATTTAAATATGTCATCCATTTTGGAACGGATGGTAGTTGTTTATGTTGGACAATTAGATATTTAAAATGTCTTTTTCCTGATTTTGTTTTGGCTTTCTCACTCTAAAAGAAATTGATTACAAACCAGAACTTTTAAAAAAAAAAAAAAAAAGGGTTTTCAACTCTATTTCTATGATTGAAAATTATGTCCCTCGTCAAATTCAGTGGAGACAAAAATACTAGGTGATTCTTCCTATTTGTCTTAGTCTTGGTGGATTGAGTTACTCGATACTTGTTGCTGGTGAAAAGTGGCAGATACCCTATAGAGTTAGTCAATATGCGCGAAAACTGGCCCAAACAAAAATACATAAAAATGTTGAAAATGAGTCGAAAGGAAAGTGAAACTTGGTCAAAAGGGGGATTTGTTTCGACAAATTCCTAGGAACATTTAGAAATTAGCCAACACCACACTAGTACACATGTTTTTGTGTGTGCATGCGTATAAAGTAAACAATTTACAAGGTAAAATATACCTTCATAGATTATGTAGGAAAAGTGAAAAACTAGAAGCATATACCTACTGGCTACTAATTTTTTCATAACCAAAAGAATTGCTTTGTACTTTATGTAGGAACACAACAACAAGAAAACAACGACAATAACGTATGAATTCTCACAAACCACGTCGAAATCTCCGTCTAATATTATATAACTATATGGATAAAAATAAAATTCCTTAGAAGTCCTCTATATTTTGTGGCATGTATTCACAAGAACAAAAAATTAGAAATAATAGCATAGAAAACCTCTAACATGGGCCATAGTGGAGTGTACAATAGGTTTAATTTTTTATTTTTCCAAATAATGAAAAGATATAGCTTTTAGGCTATAGTACAAATAAAAACTCAAAAGACAAGAAACAACTAAAAATACCAAACGAAGTGATTAAATTATTCCCCCTAGCCTCATTTTTCTAGGTGAAAACTTGTCGTTTCTCTCTTTTTCATAGACATAAGCACATTCTAAATATCCACTTAGTTATTATAAGAAGCAGAGACTGCAGAAGATTCACTAATATCTTGGCTCATGGATGCTACAATATCAAAGGAAAATGGTGCAAGATCAAGAAGTTTTTGTAACGAAGACTACAATAACAGAAGAGTGTTCCTGAGGAGCTATCCACTTCACTGGGGAGATTCAGTGGAAGATGGAGAAAACAAAGAAGAGGAGGCTGCAACAGTAATGCCAAGAAGTGAAGAGAAGAGTTTCATGAAGAAAATATTTATAGCAGTTTTCCATTGGAAAGGAGAAAGAGCTTTAATCTTTCGAAGGCTCAAGCATAAGGTCACTGTTTACTTCATTACTTGTCTTCCTGTTGGATTCAAAGCTCCTACAGCAATGATTTCAGCTTAATATCATTTTGTCTACCATAAAAAACTGCTATCGACAGTTGAAATTCCACCTATTTTACTAAGCATATATCGTTCACAGTTATGTGTTCAATTTGAGTACAACTGAAAGGCATGTACAGAAGAGTGGAAATAGTAAGATGGATGCTAAATTGTTAACTTAAATAGAAATGTGTACCTTGGTCTTATGTACCTGAACAAGCAAACCTCCCATCTGCTTATAACTGACCTGTTAAATTAGTTCAAACTGCCACAAATAGCTTAAGAACTCAGAAAAGTGCCAAGTTAATTAGCGTAGCTATAAATGCAAACGTGATTTATTTGATGTGTTGATCGCTAATTTCAACAATTATTATGTTTTTGTTGGATTGCAGATCAACCATAAAACTAATTTTGCAAACCTTTCTACTTACCGTGCATGTTGTGCACTAACAAATTCTGATTCTGTACCTGTGACATTCATGGCTTTCACAAAGAGTAAAAAACTCTGCAACAGTAATTTTATTTCAGAATAAAGAGTTCAGACAACTTGTTTATGAACATGTATTGGTACTACAACATATTTTATTTCAAAAGTAAGTCTTCAGTTTCTGATATACTCCAACTTGTAGCTAGGTTAGGAGCTTGTCCCCACCCCACTGTCAATATCACCTCCCAGGATAAAGAAAATGGAGTCGGTGTGGCTTTTCCAGTCTTGCCATATGTTCAATTACAGAGGCAATAGTACTTTCTGGCACAATATGAGATCGGATAGAGTCTTTCCATGCCTATCGATTCTCCTTGAGCAGTTCACACCTCCATCCAGGATATTACGAACCACTATATTCAAAGAATGGATCCCTCTGACTTCATAAATCTCCACTTCAACATGTTCACTGATCCATTTGTCTCTTCGTTCAATATCATCAGAAGTGGGAAAAGAAGAGGGATTAAGAAGACTTGAGACAACTTTTTTCACCCATTCTTGAGTAACAATCTTCTTAAGCCTTTCAATATCTGGAGGAAAATATGGGATAAGGGAAAAGTTTATATCATCCCCTTTATCACCAGCTCTGCTATGTGCAAAATCATAAAGAGGAATCTTCCTGTCATGTGGAGCAGGGGAGATCAGCTCAATTTGCGGTGAACCTTCTTTGTGATTTAAAGTAGTTTCCATTGTAAGTGATTGCAAGACTGACTCATGGAATGAACTGGTCTGTATTATGTTTTTAGGGTTAGCCAGATCATTTGATTGCATTATTTTATTTCTTGTTGCTGTCATATGCCACTGAACATCTTTACGTTTTACCTGAAGATGATAGAGAACTCTTTAAAACTTATTTATACAGTATTAGCAATATAGCATGAAGCAACCATTGAAAGTTCAAATACCACAATGTGGGAGCCACCTCACAATAGGAGATAACTTTTGTTCTTTTCTATCAATAGCTATAGGAGAAAAATCTAATAAATTAACAACTAGCAAAGTATACATATCATAACACAGAGTATCAATAAAGAGAGAGAATGTCAATCTGTGTCATGCATAAACACTCACACACATGAGCACACATACGCACACACACATATATATGAGAGAGAGATGGAGAGATATACCAGTGCTTTCTCAAGAATGATCTCTTTTTTGTGTCCAGTGCTGCCGTACAATGAAAGAAGATGTAGAGCATTAATATGTGTCATAGAAATATGTTCTTAACATATGGAGGTATTAAATGAATTGAGGCAGGAATACTGAGACAGCTATCCATATTAAAAAGAAGATAATGTACATGTCATGGAAATATGTTTTGACATAGTCAAGAAGGGGAACTAAGTCTAGCAAGAAGAAAACTGGGAGGGGATATAATGAGAGTCAGAGACACATTCATTATTAACATGAAATGAAGGATATTACAAGCCTTTGATCATTGGTGCCCACGAAAAACAAAGACAATTCTGCACATGGAAAAAATTCAAAGACACATTATGTAGGTAATGGTTCAATATACTCAGATTGATGCTGCATCGAGTTGTAGTATTAAAATTAGGTGCTTCAGTGAAGAAAGTGCTTTATTAAATGGCATGCAACGGATATTACAACTTCCACATGGAAGACAACAGTGCAGATCAAATTGTTCATTACTATGATAGCATATCATGCCATGAAGTCCCTTTACCTGATGAGATGGATTCTCCACAAAAGAAAATCACTATGTAACAGCAATCTTTATGATAGGTATCTATCGGAAAGAAAATTTCCTAATTTTCTTGCTATCTAATACTAAGAAATACTTCAATAACTTAACTATTGATAAATGAATATAACAGAAACAATTTGAGGCACCAGCAGTGGCGGAGCCATAGTGCTGGCTACGGATTCGGCAGAATCCAATAGCTTTGGCTCAAACCCTGTAATTGTATTAAAATGCATTTAATATGTCCAAATAATCGATTCAGAACACAGTAGGCAAACAGAATTGTGATCCAGAACCAATAAACTAAAAAATCTGGCCATTCTGTCACACCAGGAAATTTACTCATAGCAGTTTTCATTTCAACAATTTTCTGAAATATGTCACAATAAATGGTATGAATAAGACCTGATACCGCCACCACCAGCAGGTCCATTTGTATATAATGCTATGAACTCTTTTGTAAAGTGGATTGCTTGTTCCTTATTCTCAAATAAACCATCCATTCGTAATCTAATATCTTGACTATCCCTTGGCAAATCTTCATCTATGCTGACAGCTTTCAGGCTATCCAGTCCAATGATATAGGAAACTACATGTTTGCTTATGGCAGGGTATACTTCTTCCATCCATGATCTTACCTGAAAAAAATAATTAGAAAATTAAAATTGAAACACTACACTTCTTAATCTAGCATTCCAGGAGCCAAGATAAAACCATAATAGCAGTCCAGAAAGGAGAAGTAAAGACTTGTTTACCAAAAAATCAGCAGCTTTAGCACGTTTAACACACTGATATCCACCATAGGATATCTCTCCCCAGCCCTTCCACCCCTTGTCCTAAATGAGGCAGTCACCAAGTTAGAACAAACAGAAATATGCATCAATCCAGCCAAATAAAGTAAACCATTGCCCACAATTCACAAACAACACTTGCTCAAGGGAAATGGAAGAAATGATAATGAGAGCGGATAGTGATCTTAAAAGTAAAATTCATGTTTCGTGAACTAGCCAAATGAGATTATAGTGGTGCTACTGTGTTAGGGAAATACATCCAATAAAATATTGTACAGCCCAATAAGATGGTAAGCAGAGTAATAATATCATTATATTAGGAGGGTACCAAAACTCCAATTTATTGTGAATGGAAGTGTTGGTGAGGATATTGTTCGATGATGCATGAATTCGACAGCTTCTATCTTGTCTTGGTTCATGAGATTAAGGCCAAAGCAGCAGATGGCATAAAAAAAACTGGTTACAATTACATCTTTGGGCTCTTAAGATTTTGACAACCCAGAATCAAATCAACATTTTAACGAGTGGGAGAAGGCAAGTGCAATGGGTTGTTGAGCTTACAAAAAGCATAATTTATTTAACCAAATGTTGCTTTTGGGACCACACGACAACAGAAAGGAAGAAATCTCTCCACTTTTTCTGTACATGAACAAAGAGATCACCTTGGAGGCCAGCAGCAACAGATTATTAGGAGCTGATGCAGATGGCTTTGCCCCAGCACAGAGAACTTTACTGCTTGATAATGTCTGAAATGAAACATCTTGAAAATCTACAACCTGTCCCAAGGAAGACACAAGGTCCTAACACACCTCTTCTCTGATTTAAGCTTTTCATGTACTTTCCCTAATCAATCGAGATAGCCGATAAAACTTGCAAAAAATTTACCACATCTGGGGTTATGTAGCTACTAGGATTCCCCACTTCATACAGTAGCTGCTCAGCACACGTGCAGGGATTCAAAACCCCACCGCTGCTTTCCGCCTTTGCTACACATACTTTCCCATCAAAGCTAACTTCCGCAAAAGGAAGAGATAAATCTAGGAGATCTTGCAGAGATATATCACGGTATTTATCTCCTACAGTGAGAAAGTACAGTCAATGAGTTACAGGTCAAGTGACATAGAAACAGCGTCAGAGTCAAAAGCTCAGAACTATAAGTAAGGGAAGCCAAAGATAAGTAGTACTAAATAAAGAGGAACTAAAAAATTTCAAGAACACGGTTCAATGGGTTTGAGATGCATTGAGAAAAATAAAGTTCTCAAAGTGCATGCTTACTGGAGCAAGTGGAAGGCAACCCCTTCAACCTCAAGACTCCACCACAATATACACACATCATAATATCGCAATACGAACGAAAGGTTCACCTGGATGCATATAGTATCCTCCAGTAAGTTGGCAACCACATTCTAGCAGGTGGCCAGCCAGTGAACCTTGGGCAAGCAGGTGCAAGTCATCCCAGTTCCAACCGAGCTCATACACCTGATCATAATAGGGACCTTCAGATATTTTTCTAAAGAGAGTTCTAACTAGTTTCAATATTATTACATCGGCATAATTTTGTCAAAGATAGTATTGAAGAACTAGGAACTAGCCCATAAATAGTGACATAAATGTATAACTATGAAATGAATTCAATTGCCTTCACATTCAAAATAATCCAAGGCAGTCCCTAGGAGGAGAGTCTTCTGCCTAATTGTTATCTACACCAGTTGGCAATTTTGCTCACACGCCACATTTAGCTGCAGTAAGCTTGTTTATTTTCCCATCCAGCGTCAGCACAAATGAAATGTACTCAAACTTTAGTTGGAGCGTTAAAATATCACTAGAAGGCATCCTTTCTACCTGGTCTTTCAACACTGATTATCTTTCATGCAAAAAAAGAAACTGTTCCACCAACCTATTCCATCCAGTCTATTACAGTATAAGATCAGAACCAGGAAGAGGCATGTAGAGAAGCTCAAAAGACTCAGAAACTTGACCCAATGAACATGAATTCAAAGACCTCACAAGGCTTCTGCTTCTTTCACTTATATGTTACAAGATAGCTTCGAATCATTTCCACCATACCTTTGAATCATTTTCACCAGTAAGTGGTAACAAGAAGGCAGTTTCCACCTTATAACTCCGGTTGGAGCTAATTTTATATAAGATGAAAAATGCCCCATCCTAGTAACACTTTTCATGTGCAACTGAAAAGTGTCTTTTTTTTTGCTTCATCATAATAATAGCTAAAACTTTGATAAGTCAAAAGAAAACGATAAAGGAAAGCTAACTTTGTTGTACATGAATTTGACTTCTTAAACAAATTTCAATAACTTGACATAATAGCAATTTTCAGTTGCTTAAGAAGTGGAAAGGTGAGTAGTTTTCATCAGCTGTTACACTCAGAAAGGGGAATGACTCTAAATTATACTGTAAAAGGATTATATTTGGTACAAGTGAAAAGATAAATGTCATTGCCAGGGGTATTTGAAAGGAAAAAAGAATCAACTATCATACCATTGGGGCTAAGAATAAGGAAGCATCAGCAACTCGAGAAGTAATAATTACATTTGATCTGAAATTCTGAAGACACTCAACAATAGGAGCTGCTCCTAGATACACACTAACATCCTGCAGAAAAAAAAGGGAAAAAGGGTGCTACTATAATCATAATACTTATGTAACCAAGGATCTACAGAACGAGGATGAAATGATCACTCAATTAAGATTTAACATATGAACCCACCCAGAAGCATCAGAAAAATAAGAAACAAGACCTGCACAGCACAATTTTTGTTCTTGATGGAATAAATGATGCTGACATGTACCATTGAAACTATTGTACATTGCCAAATCTTACATCAACATGTTTAAGGTGCTCCTCCAAATCTGAATGTACCCCAAAAGAATTCTATAAGTATGACATGGTTGTGCAGCTCAAAGGAAGAATGAGGAAATGGAAGACATGCAGTTAGTACATCAGCTTATTTCATCTTTCAAATTCAAGCTTCACCTGATCTGACAACAGCAACTTGATGAGCCAGACCAACAGTTATAGAGATGCCCAGTCCACTTGCAAGTCGTAAAACTTCATCCCGAGCGCCAAATGGATCATCTATTCCCAATATTTCCAAAGAGAAAATATTTATTCGATGGAGAAAACAAAGGCAATTTCCACAGAAAACAAAAAAGAGCAAGAAAGACAGATGAGGGAAATCTAGGCATATCACATACTTGCACCCATGTTTGTAATAATGCAAACTCCATTCTCCACAGCCAAAGGTAAGAGTAGTTGCATCCACTCTGAGACTGTACCAAACTGCTAGTAATCAGTTATCACCAAACAAGCAAAATTATCACATTTCTATCATACTGACATATAGACAAACCAGATAAAGGAACTTGGAATGCTTCTCTGTAATGAAACAAAAGTAAGTACTTAATAAGAAAAACATACTACGGGGATCATAACCCTCGCCACCAGATTTCATGGCCTGATAGCGCTCAGCCAGGGTACGCTCTGCTAGGCATTCCAGCACTAAATAATCCAATTCCCTCACCCTCTGAAGTAGCTTTAACGCTGCTATTGGTCGATCACCTCCAAATCCAGCACCACAACCTACGTAAACCTTTTCCTTTCGCCTTTGAGGATTCACCCTCTACAATTTCATGAATTATAGAACATGTCATTCAGTTTCCTTTTCCCTCGTTTCTTTACAATTGTACGTGCAGTAGTAGTATGGAAAAAAAAAAAACTAACCAGTCTGATCTCACAGTCGTAACTCACAGGTGTGTCAGCACCTAGTTCTTCCATTACAACCTGATAATTAATTACAATACCATAAACAACAACACAAAACGGTCTTACAATTAGAATTTAGCACTAAATAATCCCAGTTTAAATTACTTAATGTAAAAAGCTCAGCATTGCAACTTCAATCAAATCAGACTACAAGAACTAACCCTATTAATCGTTCAATAATCAATTCCTTCTGCTAAACATTGATGCTAAATTTTTTATGGATTCATCAAAAAAAAAATGAACTTCTTAGCGACACAGTGATGCATAAAGAAATTGGAATTCAATCGAATAAAAATATGAGAGTACCTTGAAATTACGGTTGAGATTGAAGAATTGGCAGAAGTATCTGAGTTTTTGGTGATCCCTTTCGCCGGCTCGTTAGAGAATTCAAAAAGAATTTTGCCACTGCTGCTCTACGTGGTCTAATAAGTGTCGTGGCAATGCATATCGTAAAGTTTGTAGGACCACTTTAACAATTATTCTATACCCGAGGGAGTAAAACAAAAATAACTTTTTATACGAGATATAAGGTATAATAATTTGATGATAAAATATCTAAGTTTGATATAAGGTAGCTTTTAAGTCAAAATAAAAATGTCAAATTGAAATGACTTTTAAGTCAAAAAATTAAAAAGTAGAGGGAGATCTACTTCTAATTTTTGACTTATTTTAAGTCATTTTAAACTTATTTTAAGTCATTTTTTACTTTGTTAAACACTTTACAACTTATTTTAAGTCATTTTTGACTTATTTTAAATTATTTTTTATATTTGTCAAACACTTCTAAAAGTCAAAAACTGACTTAAAAATAAATTTAACCAATTTTTAAGTCAATCCAAGCACCCTCTAAGTTTACTTCAAACATGACATAGAGATAACTTTATACATTAAAATTCTCAATTTCAGCCTTGTATGTAAATTAATTATGCAAAATTTTAATAATTTTATTGATTGATTATTTAAATTTGCACTTTATTGAAAAAACTGTGATTTCCAATCTGGTAATCCCTTCACTTTCTCCTTCTCTCATTTTTAAAAATTTAATTATGAGATGATTAAACATTAAATATATTTTTCATAAATTTTAAATAGTGATCTTCCAAATGATTATTCGTACAAAATATATGTTAGCAATGTGTCTACATCTAGTCGAGTCATAAATGATAAATCGATTCACTCCCGTAAACTCTAATTAATCTGACATGTCAATTGCTAAAACAAACCACAACTCTAATCATTGTGGTCTATATATTATATAATAATAATTGAAATTATTTTATTGTGTGTTACGTGACTTGAATTTTTTCAAATTTTTAAAATTATTTTATTTTGAAAAGATATTCTCTAATATAAGATGCAATTTGTTTTTTAACTAATCAATTTTAAAAAAGCATCTCGAGCTCAATTAATTCAAAACGTTTAATCATGAATTTTTTATCCCTCGAAGTTGATCTTTGGAAAACACATTTGCCATAGAATTCCAAAAATTGAATGTTGAATTTTTCTAGAATTTGAAAAACGTACTAAATTTATTTTCACTTCAAACTACAGCTCTAAATTTTAGATATCATTTCTCAAATACTTATAATTTTCATAGTCAAACACCCTCGATTAGAGGTGGACCCACCCCAGTTTAATTTTGGAAAAAATCATGTGCATATATGTATATCTATCTTGAAAAATGAATAGAAAATTATGATATAATTAACAGTGCACCTATGAAAAACATATGAGTGCATTTGGTACAAGCTAAAAGATCTTACTACGCAATTGAAATCTTCAAATTCCGAATTCGCCTGTGGCGTATCTCCTATGTTTTTTAATTGTGTGTGTATGTGGAACAGTTTGGATAAACATTAGGTATTGTGTAACAGTCAGCTCAACCAATATTTGTCTCCTCAAAAGGCAAAACTTACTTGTCCATGTTTTGGCGGGGACCTCCGTGGCTTTTCCAAATACCAACAATACTATCCATTATATCATCTACAGGGAAAAACACTTTTGTTTGTATATAGGTGATACATATATACTTAATCTCAGTCGTTCATTCATGTTCTTGAACAACAAAGAGCATACTAGTTGATAAAGAAAGGAGAACCCCAGAATTTTCTGCTCCATATTTCATGGCAAGTGTTTTCGAAAACAGTCTCTCTGCCTTCACGAGCTAGTGGTAAGATTCGCCTACATTCTACCCTTCTCAGACCTCACTTGTGGATTTCACTGAGTATGTTGTTGATATTTCTAGGATTACAGTGTTGTCCTACATGCCTAAATGTATTTTTGTATGCTTAATTTGTCTATCCAGTTGTAAAATTCTCCTTTGATATGCTTAGAATTCTTACTATTAATCAAGAATTGAGCTCTGTATTGGCTTTTGTTGCTTATGTATGTGGGCTCTTCTGGGTTGTTGTTTATTTGTGATGTCTTAGTATAAAGATGAAATCTTTGTCTCAGTCAAGTTTCAAGTCTTGTTCTTGAAATGTTTTGAAATTGGGTAATTGATGGAACTTAAATGATTATTTCTTAATGATAGAACTCTTTTTGAAACAGTCTTTCTAGTTCACAAGATAGGAGTAAGGTTTGCGTACACTCTACCCTCTCAGCTCCCACTTGTGGGTCGATGTTCTTGTTGATAAAACCTTTTTTGATTAGTACTATTTATTATTATCTCAGTAAATATCTTCCCTAAGTACAACTCCTATTAGTGGCGGAGCCAGGAATTTATACAAGAGGTTCAAAAATGGTCACATCTAGGATTTTAACCTATGACCTAACGCAAATTTTGAACTCCCTTTGCCACTTTACTAGAACTTTTCATTACATTGAGGGAGTTCGGTTTCTCACAATTTTCTCCATTCCTCTCAACAGCTTATATATCACCAAAAAAGACTAGTTTTTGACCTGTCTGCACAGTGGGGATTCGATTGAACCCCCTTCTTCAAGCCAGCTCCGCCCCCAACTCCTACTCATGTCACCATAGTGGAATGGGTAATTGATGTTAATTTCTCCTTTTTGCAGGTTCATTGTTAATTTTGTTTCTCTGTATGGCTATTGTAGATATTTGGGTCGTAAGGCATTTAAGTCGATTTTGCAGTTTGCACATTCAAAGGGTAGATGGCCTCCTTATCTCTAGCAGTTGGGAATTGTGGAAAAGGTAGAAATGCAGAGGACCTGAGTTCTGAATTTGTGCCACACTTGTCTCTTGGGAGTGAGTTTCTTACCAAAAGGATGTATGGTCTGAATTTGAAGGATTTGGGAAGTCCCAAAGTGAGGACGATGAAGAAGTTTCGCATTGGTGCTGAAATAAAAAAGAGGAAGAAACATGATTACCCGTGGCATGGTGATATTGATCCAGACACTAAGACACCCTTAAAGTATCTTTCCTACTTTAAGCCTCTTGATGAGAAACCGAAACCAGTCACACTTGCCTTTGAGAAGCCATTGGTTAATTTAGAGAAACAGCTTATTGAGGTGACTTGCTTACAAATGATGCTTGGTTAGGAATAATTACATTTCATAATGAAATTGATCCACACCTATCTTATATGCCATGACATTAATGTAGTGCTGAAATAAGCTAAGTATTTGGTGCAATGTGGCTACTTCATGATTATGGCAATAGAAAGGTGGAATCTCGTGGTACTGATGGTAGTTGCCAGAATCATAGAACTAATGCTATATTCAAACTCATTTCTTATTCAGGTACGTAGAATGGCCGAAGACACTGGACTAGATTTCACCGATCAGATTTATGCTTTGGAAGCTAAGTATCAACAGGTAAATTTAACCTGACTCTTACAATAGGTAGCTGGTTGTATAAGTATGTGTGTTTATCAAAATTTACGTTGTTGAACTAATCTGGTCTTAAAGAGGGGAATTAACTTTGTTCTCCTTTTATTATTAACTTATGATAATCTGTCTACTTAACATATAGTATTGTTCTTTATGCAAAGGACATCAGCTTATAATGGTTGTACCTGTGAAAATATGATTATTTGACCAAAACTTTCATGTTCCATTTGATACATATGCCATACTTTCAGGCCCTGAGGGATTTGTACACTCATTTGACACCCATCCAACGGCTCCAAATTGCTCGACACCCTAATAGACCAACTGTTCTAGATCATATACTAAATATGACAGAGAAGGTATACCTTGTGATTTTTTTTCTCTTTTCACTATTGTTATTAGCAGCTTTTCTGACAACTCGAGGAATCTCATTCCTATGTCATGCATGAAGTGGGTAGAGCTCCATGGAGATCGTGCTGGTTATGATGATCCAGCCATGGTGACTGGCATTGGGAGCATTGAAGGTAGAAGTTACCTCTTCATTGGTCATCAGAAAGGTAGAAATACAAAAGAAAACATCATGCGGAACTTTGCAATGCCAACCCCTCATGGGTATGCTTCAAGAATTCTCTTTCATAGCATTATTACTAACTACTATCATTAAGCATTCGTAGTTAATCTGTTCTGTGGGCAATAACAGGTTAAATTGAGGTGCTTTTTTCATTAATCTAGCAACAAGTTAGGCTGTAGTTGTTGCTCGTTAGCCTTTCCACATGTTTCCAATTTTATTTTGTTGCTCAGGTCATCAGGGTTTTGGAGAGTCTATGCAACGTTCAGTTGTTTATAGGGGAAAATAATTTAATTTGATACTTCAAAGTTGGTTCAGTAAAAAGATGGATTGATAACTACTAAGTCTTCGTCTTGCAGCTACAGAAAGGCTTTGAGAATGATGAAATATGCTGATCATCATGGCTTCCCTATTGTTACATTTGTAGACACTCCAGGGGCTTTTGCTGATTTAAGATCTGAAGAGCTAGGTCAGGTGTGAGTCTTTACCTTGACTTTCAAATATTGTATTATTAGATTACGTTTAGTTGGTCATGTAGAATCTATAATCACCTCCAATATTTTCATGTAGGGTGAGGCAATAGCCTACAATTTAAGGGCAATGTTCGGGCTGAAAGTTCCAATCATAACGGTTGTAACTGGTGAAGGTGGTTCAGGCGGCGCTCTTGCCATTGGATGTGCAAACAAGTTGTTAATGTTGGAAAACTCAGCATTTTATGTTGCTAGGTAAGTTTGGTTCATTTGTACTTCTTCCATAACTTATTTTGCTACTTATCAGGCATATGACAATTTGAAGAATAAGAAAAGTTCAAGTTCAAAAATAATTTTTGTGCCTGCAGAAATATAAACAAGATATGAACTCTCATCTTACTATATCAAGGACCAAAAACATGTTGTGTTAGCTTAAAGATGCGGACACATTGTACATGTGTTGAGGCATAGATTTTGTAGTTGTTTCTTTACACTTCTTGCATTGGTTCCTTGAATATCGTCTTTGCTATATCTTTACAAAGTCTATGCTTCTCTGACCAGTCCTGAAGCTTGTGCTGCAATATTATGGAAATCTTCACAAGCAGCTCCAAAGGTATACGAGAAAGTTGTTCAAGTTTGTGAAAAAAATGGTTAAATGTTTTACCATTACTAAAATTCTGATTGAATAGGCAGCTGAGAAGCTGAGGATCACAGCTCAGGAACATTACAGGCTCCGGATAGCGGATGGAATTATTCCTGTAAAAACTCTTGCCATCTATATTCTTTTCACCTTTATACTTAATTTGGTTTTAGGTTGGAAAAGATTTAGAATCTATGGTGAAGGGCCATTACTATAAATGCTGGTTTTGTTTGTCATCTCTTGCAGGAACCACTTGGTGGTGCACATGCTGATCCTTTCTGGGCATCTCAGCAGATTAAACATGCTATTCTCGATGCCATGGCGGTAATACCTTCTCTCTGTGGGAAGAGACCAAAATTCCTTGCTTAGAAAAAAAAGTAACTGTATTGACTTATATGGAAATATCAGCGAATTACGAAAGGCCTTTCCACATTGTATCACGGATAGACTGGGGTTAGGTATTAGAATTTCACTTCTGTGGGATCAGATGGGATAGGGTTACAACGTATTGATCCAATGTTTGCTTGCTAACTCTATCTGATGACAAATTTTAACATTTTAGGCCATTCCACTAGGTTAGAATTGATCTTAGTTGATTGATATATCAAATTCCAACATTTCTGTTTATTCTGTATTTGACATGTTTTTTTCACTATGGCTTCTTGATTCAGGAACTTGGAAGGATGAATTCTGAACAATTGCTTCACCAACGGATGCTTAAATTTCGTTATATTGGAGGTTTCCAAGAGGGAATACAGGTTGAACCTGAAAGGAAGCGCAACATGAAGCCATCCGAGGCTAACACACCGCCTGCTGATTTGGAATCAGGGCTTGCAAATCTTAAAAAGAAAATTCTAAAAGCTAAGGGACCATCTGATCCTGTTACTATCCAAGTCCTTGAGAAGCTCCAAGAAGACCTAGACAATGAGATGACTAAAGCATTCATAGCCTTGGGCTTGGAGGATAAGGTTGAATCTCTTAAACTAGAGTTGCAAAGAGCTCCTATTCCGGATCAACCACTTAACAAGTCTTTGCAGGAGAAAGCCGATAAGATTATGCAAGAATTTAAGCAGAAGTTGTCACAACCTGGGGTGTATCTTGGTTTAAAGCAAAAGCTTTACACCGTGAACATAGCTAGCAGGCTCATCGAGCTGAAGAACAAAAGTGAAAAAATAAAAACTGAAGTTAATCAGAAAATTCCAACAACTGTAAAAGCCAAGATAGACCGTTTAAAGACAGCTTCAGAAAAGCTAAGAAATGGGGATTCCTTGGATACAAATCTCGTCGAGGAAGTAGAGAAAGCTAAGAAAGAGCTGGAGGATGTTCTAAGATCAGCCAACCTGGAAATAGTCGGCACGCGCAAAAGGACAAATGTTGCTGTTCCTCCGGAATTGGAAGAGGAGGTGGCTAAGGTAAATGCAGAGATTAAAGAGGAGATGGAAAGAGCAGTGACTAGATCAGGTCTTAGCGAGAAGATTGAAGAGCTGAAGGCAGAGATTGTGAAGGACTCCAACTCAGAAAAGGTTAAAGAGCTGGAAACTGAGATCAGGGAGGGTATTGCTGCTACCCTCAGTGTCGCCCCAGTGAAGAAAAAGGTTGAAAGTTTGAGAGAAAAACTAGCATCACTAATCAAAGATGATGCGGAAAGTAAAGTCGTCGCAGAAAATGGAAGATGGTGTAACTAGCTCATGAGTTTACTCCTTGTGCTAGCTTGGACAGTAGTACTTGATTTTGGTTTGGAAGAGTTTTTTTCTGGTCCTCCTGAGATATTGTAAGTATTGGTGATTTGCACCTTGGATGATTTTGTACTTGTAAGTTGTAACATGTATATGGATTACAGGTGTAAAGTTGGTTAGCAGCATAATATGTATGTCCATTTCCTTCTTATATATGCCTTTTTGTTCTTTGAGATTGAGAATATTGACAAGGAGCAATCTGACAGTATCATTAACCTATTTTCATAGATGTTCTTCACTTCACTACTAAAACATATGGATGACGTAAGTTATCCACTACATGTGCTGGTGGGAGATAGTAGGTATTTGATAGAATAGTTGAGATGCGTACATGTTCTCGAGTGCGACCATAATGTTAAGATTTTTTCGCCATGGATGTTGCAAGTTCAGTCATTTCCACAAGATATGCCATGAACTTCCAAACATCTTCACAATTGGTCTCAAGTCATCTAAAGCTGCAACACCAATGCTTGCCTTCTTAAATTCTCTACTACATCAATAACAAGTACTACTGTACTACGCTTGGAATATAAAGCACAGCAAAAACTCACACTGTCGTGTTACTTTAGCTCATTTTATGTTCATTAAAAAAGAAACTCATATTTTTTTAGGATAAATCAAGAAAGTGCTTTTTAAATTTTTAATTTTAGGACTAACTAATATGGGACGGAAAAATAAAATAATATAAAGTCTCCACTAAATTCAAATTGAGTCCTATTTTAGTAAAAGGCCTGTGCTCACTTAGCCAAATGCCCCGTTTCACAAAAAGCTATAAATACATTGACTGCTCTGTGAATTTAATAAATTTCTCTCCACGCCCTAGACACTTCTGTCCCCATTTTCTTCCATATCGATTTTTCCTCGAATTTTAGGTGGAATTTTCGTTGTGTTTGTCTCTCACAGCAGTATCGCCGTTGGTTGCCGGAGATCGTACATTCTCGCCGACCTACAAAGTTTTGTGCATAATTGTTTGGATACTTCTTTAGTTTCTTCGAGATACCTAGTTGATGATGAATCCGAGACCAAGATTTCAATCGCCAGGGATGGGGGGCCGTGGAGGCAGCGGCGGGGGGAGTATGCACCCAAATACTAACCCAAACTTTCAAAATAGAAATCCTCAGCAGTATATGCAGAGAGGACCTGCACCCTATCAGCAACAGCAGCCGCAACAACAACAACAGCATTTTCAGAACCAGCAAACACAGCAGTGGCTTAGAAGAAACCAGTTGCCATCTGCCGATTCCACCGTTGCCGAGGTTGAAAAGAATGTACAGTCCGAAGCCGTTGACCAGAGGTAGGGTTTCTTTTCGAACTTCATTCTCACTTTCTTATGCATAGAATCTAGGAAAAAGTGTGAGATTTAGAAAATTTGTAGTATTAGAGAACCCTAATCTGTCTAACAACTCATATTATTGAGTATGGTAATGATATGAGCCAGATTAGAGTGAATGGATACGGGATTCACATAGTCTCCCCTAACTAGTTTGGGATAGAGGCTAGTTTTTGTAGTTGTATCACGCATAGAATGTAGAATTTGTCGGAGGAGTTTAAAGTTATAGCCGAACTATAGTTCTGCTTCAAATCCAGACATCAGCCATTTTGTTAATTACTTTACAGCATGGTTGGTACTTTCCACTGAATTACGGAACTTTTGTTTCTATGTGGTAAGTGAAGAAATCTGTCAAGTTAGAGAGATTGGTTGAGTTGTTGTTTTGGTGGGTGCTGGTCATGGTATTAAAGGTAGCTTACTTGTTTGTATAAATCACCTTCTTACCTAGACTAGTTTGAGTCATCATGTGGGGCTGGAATATAGGGAACTTGTTGATGGATTGAAAAAAGAAGATTATAAATTTGTAGGAAAATGTCAAGTGGCTGTGATCGGTGTTCTCCTAGGTTTCTGTTTCGTGGGGGGTGGGGGGGCGGGGTGGGGGATGCAAGTCATTATGTTCGAGTCAAAGCTGATCTGCTTTGGAGGATCAAAGTTTGTGACCTCAATATCATGTGTACATACATGACTTTCCATGTATACCAACATAAATTGTGGTTCGGTCCAATATCCTGTTCCAATATAGTAGGTAAGCTTGAGCATTTTATTATAATAAACTAAGCTTTGGCCATGAATATAACTAAGCTCAAGCTAGAGTATTCGGCCTTTTGGGTCTCTCAACTAGACTTAGTAGACCAGAAATCTCAAGATAATCACCGATTGCTTGTTTTATTAGTTGAGAGGTTTAGGATATATGCCAATTAGTAAAGAGGCCATTTTTCAATATGCAAGATACTGGCAAGTCTAATTTTCTTAAATGCAGTTATACCCATTTGATCCGAGCAGCTATCTTATCATGTTAGCCTAGCAATAGGTTTGCTAGATACTACATCCTCTTAGATTAAGTTTATTCGCCTGTTTTGGACTTAAAAAAAATTTCTTGTTACATTGTGGTCCACATACACCAAATCAAAGTCTGTGAGACTATCATCCAGGCTCATAAACATTTTTCCTCATAAATCAGACCTTCAACTGCTAACAGCATGTGCTAGCATTTTGTGAAATCAAATTTTTCCAAGAATGACTCTAAGAGGGCTGTGGTTGAAGAGATATTTGTGAATCTCATAATGATGACTGCAGACAACATATTCAATGTTAGGGGACAGAGCCTTGCTTAGTTTTCTCATTTTACACAAGTCATTAGTATTGGACCTTTCAAGGGGACCAAAGAATGGTTGCAAGTTGGATGAAACTTTAGCTTCCATATGAAAAATGCTGAGGGAATGGGAGGATTATTAGTATCTTTTCCTTAATAGGGAAAGGAAGGATTATTTCTCCTATTGATGGCAAACAGTAAATATCAAGGGAGGATTTTGTCCTCTCAAAACTTACATTTGATTGATTAAATTAGGACGTTTTTTGAGTTTCATGTATCTTGAGTTTGAATTATTTCATTTATTCTGTCGAACATTTCTTAAGCCGTAGTGGGATTAATGATAAATCAATTATTTTTCTTCTCTTTTCCCCTTTGTTCAGTTCACAAGAGTGGAAGGCTAGGTTGAAGATACCACTACCTGATACTCGATACAGAACAGAGGTAAATTGGAAATTGTTCTCTGTCCATGTTGTTCAATACATTGTATTCTCTTTCAGTTTCAAAAAAAATAAAGACATTGTATTCTCTTTGTGACAACATGTTTGTGGACCATGTTTTTTTCTGTTTCTTCCCAATGTCAATTTTCATCTATCTGTCTCATTCTCATACAACACAATGGTTTCACATCCTTCATAGGCAGTTTAATTACTCAATTGTTGCTGAAAACTTGAATCATAAGTTACTTGCCATAAGAAATGAGGTGGCCTTCTAGCATTCTCATAAAATATTAGCTTGAGACATGAGCCATGAAGTTTGTCATAGAATGCTTGCATGTAAAAGAAAAAATCCTTTAAGTGATCACCATTGTGATGAACCAACGAAGAAAGTAGGCTATCTTTTGGGACAAAAGGACTGATGTTTCTCTAGCTAAGATTTTCCATTAGCTAAGCAGTTCAGCTTGTGTCTTGTCATTTTCCCCTTTTTGGCATTCCTCACCCATGATATTATTGATCTAACTCTTTAGTTGTGCTCTTGAGGACCTCTTAAGTGCTCGTGTCTAAATTAATCCATAAGAGAACGAGATCATTTTACAATTAACTGGAAATACAAAACAAAATTGCTTATGTAGAGTTGCTGAAAGATGTCTATTACTCCCGCAAGTGCTAGAAAGGGACGATATTCATATGATATGTAGCAGTAGCATTGTAAGTCTACATTTCTATTCATTTACATGATTTAACAGCCTTCACCTCTAGGAATCTCTGGTACTTACATGTCATGATTGTATTCCAGGCTGAGCACAACATCCTTATGAATTATTCATACAAGTGCTAGAGAGTTTGAGCCTATTCATTTGATGTGTATCTTAGCATTTTAAATCTATATGTATAAATTTCTACGTATTTTAACAGTAATTTGATGCACAAATAGTAATGTCTTAGCTATGATATTTTACTCACCGATTGTTGAGTTATCAGTCTGTCTTCCTTGATGTGGTTTGCTTACTCCCTGATTGTTTTTCTTTTCTTTTCTGGATCTAGGAGAACTTCTGTAATTATGTAGTGTTGTTTATGAGGTTATTTCTGGCTGTTCTGCATTACTGATTGTCTGCACGGCTACTTACAAAAAAATGATCTTTTCGCTGCTACTTTTTCTTGCAGGATGTGACAGCAACTAAAGGAAATGAGTTTGAAGACTACTTTCTTAAGCGCGAACTGCTTATGGGAATTTATGAAAAGGGATTTGAGAGACCATCACCAATCCAGGAGGAGAGCATTCCAATTGCTCTAACTGGAAGTGACATTTTGGCTAGGGCCAAAAATGGAACTGGGAAGACTGCTTCCTTCTGCATTCCTGCTTTAGAGAAAATTGATCAAGACAAGAATGTGATTCAAGGTTCGTATCTAAGCATTTTATAGTAGTTATACTGCGACTTCTCTAGTGCTTGACTGCTTGTAGAGCTGCAACTGAACTAAGCTTTGCATACTAGTTCATGTTCAGTAGCTAGAAAAGCTTTGGCATAATCTGGCGTACAGATCCTTTACTAAAGGAGTTGAGTTACTTGAGTTAGGCCTGAAATCATTTAGGCCTCAAGTAAGAGTAGTCAAAAGCTCAGAAAATGCCCCAAAGTCTGTTGGGGCTTTAAGTTCAAAGCAGAAATAAAACGTGGGCTTTAACAAACAAAAGGCAATGGTGAAAAAGTACTTAATGTTTTTTGATAACCAAAAAGAAAAGTAAGCAACACACTAGTAGAAAATGAAATATATATGTAATGCAACAAAAAATAACTACAAACACAAACAACATTTAGTTGGACAAAAAGAATTGAAACAACTATAATTAACACTCGGTTTGGATGGTTGTTACTCATTGTTTCATAACGTATCAATATGTATTGTGTTGTATTGTATCGTACTGTATTGTTTCAATGAATACTATGTTTGGATAGATGGTATCGTTCTCCGTCGTTGCATAATGTACACATCAACAATTTGAATGATAAACATATAAGAAAAGTAGAGTACATGGTAAAAAATAAAATATGATTATTAAATAATAAGTAAAGACAAAATGTGAAGAAAATATTAAGGTAACGACGCTATCATACCGAATTGGTCGTTACACAAAATGGGACTTTTCGTCGTCACCTAACAATAGATTTAATGGTACGATACAATAAAATTTAAGTAACAATCAAAACAAACATTGTATTCAAACTAACAGTACAATACAACAAGTAACAACCATCCAAACAAGGTGTAAGCGAAAAAATCATATCTATCAAGGTTAGAAACCCTTAAATTTCTGATTTTAGATGAAAAGATGTAGTTCTATATTATTTGGAGCTAGTTCCTTATGCTAAAATTTTAAATTCTCATCCTTAGTACTAAAAATATATTCACACACTTTTTAACAATTTATATTAGTTTACGAACTATATGTATTGTCTATTATTTCTCTTTTAAAGACAGGGACTACGGAAGTGAGGTGCAAACCTCTGATAACCTTTGACAGCACTGCCTCAATTGGAATCCCATTTTTCCTTTTTATGGGAATTGCAATGTAATGGTTTTCATGTATGCATGCTACATTTAATCACCTAAAGTGCTGAACCAAAAATCTCTTTGAATCAATTTTATGGTGTTAATTGCACTGACAATTTACAATTGTGGAAGATTAGTAATTACTTGTATAAAATATCAAGTAACTTAGTAATAAATTCTGGAACTTTTGGTTCTTGCAAATAAATATTCTGAATTTCAATTCCCATATCGAAAGGAATTTTTCTTTTCCATGTCACAATATTTTGAACTTAAATCCAAAACCATGCTTGTAAAATACCTGTTCTCAGAAAGAAGGAAAAAAGCTCTTGTAAACACATTCATATACTGTATGAAGTTGATCTGAGTTTAGTCTAGTTATGTTCAATTTTGCTTTGACGCTCAACAGTTGTGAGCGTAAGCTTGGGCTGGCTTATTTACTGGTGATCCAAGTTCAGGCCTTCTTTCATTTTGCTGACTCATTCAGAGTTCTAAGTTATTGTAGAACTATTTCAGATTGTCTTGCACACTCCATGGCCTCATTAATAATGCAAGTATGTCACTTAGATTTAACAAGTGTAATTACTAGATCATATTGTCTCGATGCTGACCTGCCATAGCAAGTTTTAGTTTAGAAACATGTGTTGCTGGCCTTTTCCTGTCACATGTAGTCTTATGTTGCTACGTTACTTTGCTACACATGAAATATCGTGCTGTGAATATCTTGCCTTTATTTTGGTTTGGTGCAAGCTATTTTTTGTACAGTGTGCTATGATATAACTTATAATTGGTCCTAACATAGTTTTAGCATCCCTGCAAATTAAGAGGAAAATGTGTAGTATTTCCCTAGTTGTGCAACTATAGTTTACTCTGTGTTCGTGTCTGACTGTTGTTTGGTGCTTCCATATGCAGCTCTTATTCTTGTCCCAACTCGAGAATTGGCCCTCCAAACATCTCAAGTTTGTAAAGAACTTGGGAAGCACCTAAAAATTCAGGTCATGGTTACCACTGGGGGGACTAGCTTAAAGGACGACATAATGAGACTGTATCAGCCAGTTCATTTACTTGTTGGAACTCCTGGAAGAATTCTTGACCTTGCAAAAAAGGGGGTGTGTGTTTTGAAAGATTGCTCCATGTTTATCATGGATGAGGTAATCCTTTCTTGAGTAAATAAATCAGAGTATTAATGCGTGATTGTCTCCTGAAGAGATGTTTTGAATGCACAAGCGATGACAAAATGCTTAAATTTTTTGATAAGCTTATTATCTATAGACTACACTTCATGTGCAATATAGGTGAAGTTTTAATCATTTCAAGATCTTTGATGCAGTCAGTTTTATTTTTGATTTTGAGAAACTATCACCGATTTTGGCTAAGATTACTTATGATTCTAACTTACAATCTTCAAAGTCTGATGCAAGTTTCTGGCATGTTGAGAATTTTTTTTGCAATGGCTACCTTACATGAGTTGATTGGAATTGGATAAATCGTTTCTGCTTGTCCTTCCTGGCAAGACAGCATACATAATTCTAAATTCAACTGTGTTTACTTTTGTCCTTCAGGCTGATAAGCTTCTTTCACCAGAATTCCAACCTTCCATCGAGCAGCTGATCCGCTTCGTACCTGCAAATCGCCAGATTTTGATGTTTTCTGCAACATTTCCTGTCACTGTCAAGGACTTTAAAGAAAGATATTTGCGCAAGCCATATGTTATCAACCTCATGGATGAACTTACGCTCAAGGGTATAACACAATTTTATGCTTTCGTTGAAGAAAGACAGAAGATTCACTGCCTTAACACTCTCTTCTCAAAGGTAGTCCTAGTTTTACTGTGGAGCGTAGGTGTAAAATTAGCGCAATGTGCACATGCTAACCAATTTCTATCTGTTTTTCCGGTGCAGCTTCAAATTAACCAATCAATTATTTTTTGCAACTCTGTAAATCGTGTGGAACTTCTTGCCAAGAAGATTACTGAGCTGGGCTATTCATGCTTCTACATTCATGCTAAAATGCTTCAAGATCATAGGAACAGGGTGTTTCATGACTTCCGTAATGGTGCCTGCAGGAACCTTGTTTGTACTGGTATGACTATTGCATCTGTTTAACTAGTATGGTTAATTATTGATGTGTTCATGTGTTAAATGTGAATATTAGAATTCAATGTTATTTATTGGTACTTCTAAGTACATAGTAGTTCTTTAAACCGTGCGGCTTATTCTACGAGTTTCTGTTCATAATATGTTCTCACCTAGGCAAATATCATGAGAAATATCGATGCCGGGTGTATTGTGGTGTAACTCGTTTGGTTGCAAGTGCCCCATTGTTGGGTCAGATTGCATGTACTTATTATCTGACCAAACATGGTGCTATATGTAGTTGCATCGTTTTAGTTAGTGTTGATTGGGTGAAATTTCTAGCTCTTTTGGTTGAGTCGTGGAGAGAGGGGGGGGGGGGGGGGATTAAAC
>JAJOOR010005101.1:0-57632 GCA_036250505.1 Solanum acaule | reverse complement strand
CCCCCCCCCCCCCCCCCCCCCCCCCCCCCCCCCCCCCCCCCCAGTTTTTATGGTAGTAAGTTTTTCATCTATTTTTTTTAACCAACTTAATTTTAGGGATTTAATATCCCACTCCCTATGGTAAATTGTATACATTAACGAAATCTTAATTTGTTGTTGTACATCTATTTAACGTTTTGATAGTTGATGTATATTTAATTTATAAAAAAGTTACCTAAATACACAACTTATTGTACCATATTTTCTCAAATTTCCTACCATTTTAAAAAAATTACAAAAATACCTATTTTCCTCTCTCTCTCTCTCTCTTTCAGATACATCACTCTTATGCTATGTATCAAAACGCGATGTATCGAGACAATTGTGTTTTGTATCAACAAATTAAAGATAATATACCTGGACTTGATGTATCGGGATGTTGAGTGATGTATCCAAAATAACTAAGTTTTAAGAAATTTTTGTCATTTGGAAAAGTGTAGGGATAAAATGTAACTAGCTCTTAACACTATAAGATTTGCGTAATTCTTACTATTTTATTTGGTTCAAAATTTATTGTATACGTTGACTGTTACATGATAAATGAAACATGTATACATTTCTTATATTTTATTTGTATGCATTATTAGTATGGAAAAATCCTTTTGGTAAGAAATTTTGCCCAGAATGGTAAAATAATATATTTCACACTATGTTATTTTACCTTTTTGAACATTTTTACCCTTTTAACTTTAATACCTTTTAATTAAAAAATGAATAAAAGATCAGTTTATTTTAAAATAAAAAGGATATTATAGACTTTTTAAATTTCTGGCCAAATTCTGGCCATTTAGCATCACCCTATTAGTATATATAAGTATATTGCACAACTGTTGACATGTACTCAGGGGCGGCTCAATGCAATCGGAGGCCTAAAGCTAAATTTCAACTAGAGGCCTAAAATTTAAATAAATTTCATATGCATTAAATATTTTTTAAAAATAACTTACATTTTTAAATGCAAAGTATACTTGATATTTTTTTTATAAATGATTTATTTGATTCCTTTTTCAATTATTAGCTTTAGATAAGATTGTATCAATTCAACGTTGAAAAACATGTTCTTACTTGAGCAATTATAATATGAATTGTTAACATAGAATTTGATTCAATATAATAATTGCTCGAGTAAGAAAATGTTTTTCTTACCCCACAAGTTGATAATTTTGTATACCCCACATTTTACTATGCTTGTTGTAATGCTTGAAAATCTAAGAAAAATAGAAATAGAATTTACAATTCACTTTGTTCAACACTTTTCGACTATTGATTCATATTTTTGATAGAATATTACTCTAACTTATCAAAAAATTAGCGAAGAGAGTGTAAAAGGAGTTAAAAGAATAAAATAATGTGAATATTAGCGTAGAGAATGTAACAAAATAAAACATTTTTTTTTGATTTCTTCTATTTAAGTGAGATTAAAGAGAATAAATAATAAAAAATTTTTAAAAAATATATTTTATCATAAATAATTAATCTTTTCTATAAATAAATTAACACATAATTTATTATTGGTAAAAAATTGAGGCCCCTAAAATTGGGGGCCTAAGGCCAATGCCTTATTCAAATAAGCATAGAGCCGGCCCTGCATGTACTTCTTATAGATGTATTACTTTTGTCATAATTATTTTGATACGTATAATCAGATTTGTAAACATAATGTCAATTATGTATACATAATACCCTACAGATAGATATACATTCAATTCAATTTGAAGATGTATAAATTGCATAGCTTAGTCTTTTGATCATTTTTAGTTGGTAGTCATAGACTTAGTATTCTTGGACATTTGTCTTTTTTATTTTACCTTTGAGATAACCAACATGGTGTGTTGTTTAGTTATAATTCTGTAATTAAAGTCACTTGGTGATTAATACAAGGATTAGTTGCAAAAAAAAAAAGAGGAGAATAAATATGTCATGGAAAGAAAGAAAAAAGATTGAGTCATTTAGATTGACTTCAACATTAGCATCTTTCATCATAGTTCATTATGAGATGTTCTTAGTGTAAACGATATAACCACCATGTGATCACGTGAAGTCTGATCTTTAGTTCATTCAAAATAATCATGTTCATCATATCGTAAGAATCACGAATTAAAATTCTTTCCTTTTGAGAAAAAAATTATAATTCATGCTTAGCATAATTTTTTCATGATGATAGCTATAGAACTCATGGAATAATATCATAATCAGAATATAAGAAATTTCATAATGTTTCATTGGGTTTAGTAGTGAATTATATGAACAAATATATAATTTTCATATTTAACCTATTGATCTTATTGAGGAGAAATTATGATGTTTTGAAAGAATATAGTGTGGGAAAGAACAATGATATTTTCGCAAAAAAATATATATTCTCACACACTTTAATTGATCAAAACGCTTGTAGAAAGACTCTAAATTTGAGGAAGAACTGTAAAGTCTGTTCTTGAACCTTGAGATGAGTTTTCTAAAAAATTCTAAGATTTTGATGTACAATCTTACTTAGAATTCATAAACATATGTTAGAATAACTTAAATTACTTAGAATATGCTTTCCTTGATGTGAAAAAGAAAAGACAAACAGAGAGAATATTTATTCTATGGTTCAAGGAAGTAGAAAAGTGGAAGAATAATTAGAGAAAACATATTTATAGATAATTGTGTTGGGTGATTACAAAAATAAGTCTAACTCTAGAATTATTTTGAAAAATTGATAACATTCCTTTTGTACGTAGGACCATCCTAAATATCTCAAATGGTTGTCAACTAATGAGGAATATTTTCACGTGTGATTGTATTTCTACACTCGTGGATGAACCTTTAGTGGTGGATCGATTGTATTGATCCTTTCTTGTTACTTTGGCGGAATATGACATTTGGGTAGACTTGATCATATTGGGATGGTAGATTTCAATGTCAACTTGGGTATGGATTGACTCTCTCCTCATCATGTTATTCTTGATTGTAATGCTAAGACAGTGATCTTAGTGATGCCTGGAGTTCTTAGAGTTGAGTGGAAGGGTGCAACAATAGTTTTGGGTATGGGGTAATGCGCCTGGAGTGCGACCCAACCGAGATGTTTCTTGTGTGTTCTCTTGCGTGCTCCTCTGGGTTGCATCCATGTTTTCCTCTACTGCTTTACCTCTCAAGTGCTTGATTTTGCCTTGAATTCCCTGCATTTGCTAATCACACGTCTTAGTGCATAATTATCGCAATACCAATCAAATAATAACAATAAGAATAAAATGCTCTTAAAACTAAAAAGGTGCATGCGGGTAAAATATAGTAAATGGGAATATTAATATACCCAAAATAACCATCCCACACTTAAATATGTGTTTGTCCTCGAACAACTCTTTACACAATTACTCTCACTTCACCATTAACACCTAAGAACGTGTCCACCCGCACTTGTGTCAACCAAAATCTTTTAGTTATTTTTTTGTAGTTCACCTCTAATGCAATAATACACCTTTACTTAGCACCAAGGTACTCCACAAGACACAACATAACCTGAATAATGGAATCCTTAAAAATTTACCAAGCCAATGTGATCATGCATGAACAACACAAACAACAATAAACCGAAGCATGTTTCATGAGTGCCCTCAGTATTTTGGTAAATCCCTTCTCTCATTACACTTTCATTTTTACAAGCATTCAAATTTAAAGGGCCAATATTTCAGAATATAAGCGCCCACTCTCACAAGAGATGTTTCTAAATATCAAAACATGCCATAGGCATGCCCTTAGTGTATAATGACATTGATAGATACATTCCATTACGGAGTCAAAAGGAATTTATTTGGTTTTAATTTCGGCTTCGGGACATGGAGAATACTTTTGGATATATATAGTGACTTACCTCCCTAATGCACTTGTTTCACAACACGACACTTCACCATTTTTCCCTCTTTTACCTTACTTCTCTCCTTTGCTCACACCCTTTGAACTTCCTTTTTTATCTTTTGGTTTCTGCACTTTGGTACTCTTGCTAGCATATCACTTTATTTATCTTACTATATTATCACTATTTTTTTCCATATGCAACAAGCACTTTGAAATTTAATTTATGAGCTCTTTCCACCAACTCTCTTCTTTACTACACTTGCGTTTTCCTTTTAGCCACACTGTTTTTGATTCAACCCTTTCTTCATTACATAGTGCATTACAAAACATTGTTTGGATCGAATTGAGAGAGAGTATAAAAAAATGGATTAGGCTCATCATGCGCCTAACAAAGAAACATGCTACAAGGCTCCAAATGGGCTTTACTAGGGATAATGTCAAGGAGGCATAAACATAGAATTGAATGGGCTATACAAGGAAATGCCTAAATCATGTTCATGCAAGTCAATTTGTTACAATACACATAGGGAAAGTTCTAGATGCTATACTATGCAACAAACCAATCAAAAACTCACCACACATGGACCCATGATGAACATATAGGGATACAAATATTGTATGCTCACACACAAACATATTGAGTGCACATACACAATTATGCCTGATTTCTCTCTATTTAGAGCCCAATTAAAGAACTTATTTATCTCTCAAGAGTTACTTCTTTGGTCTACATGATTAACGATGAACTATCCATGACGTCTGGCTAGATTCCAAGTGGGGCTTCAAAGTACCAAAGGTCAATTTTTCCACACTATCAAACTATGACTAATTTTCCATTAAGACGGTCGTCATCCATCCATTATTGGGAACAATCACTTCTATAATGACTTACCAGACAAGACACAATAAAAATCTACTTGGTTCGATGGACTATCCTCGGGAATAGAACGAAAAACAAAAGCTGAGGAACCCATTGTAAAAAATAAAAACACTCGATAAAGCCGTAAACAACAATCTTGGATATTAATCTCCCACCCTAAACTTAGACAAAGAACATTCCCTAGTGCTACCGTTAAAATCATAAGTAAAGAGTGAAAGAAAGAACTCCCTGGGCCTCTAGGGCTCGTCACCCTCATCCTCAACATTTTCATCTGTCATATTTGTGGCTCCATCCACTGCCATGAACGACGTACTAACATCATCTAACTCCTCTTCCTCAACATCATTGACTATTACCTAATCATCATCAATCACGTTTGGTTTTTGAAATTGGATAAGAAAATTGTGGTTTATAGAAGTTTTAGAATTTTAGAGGCTTTGAGTTATTAAAAGTGGTTTTTGTCAATAACCAGACCTACGAGCCTTTGAATGGAATTTTGTTAGATCCATTAGTTGCAGAATACGAAATTTGGTCTAGGAGTGTTATCGTTCTCAATTTCGAAGTCTTTATGTGGATTTGAGATCTTTAGTTGGAAGTTTAAGTGTATTTAGGCTAAGAGTTGACTTTGGTCAATGTTTGGAGTTTGGTCACTGGGATTTTCGATGACACCATTGGACTCGGAATATGATTTTAGGCCTAGGTGAGATCTTGGATCAATTTTTAGAGATTCCAAAGGCAGTTTGGTATTTTTTGACGTAAGTTAGTCTATTAAGACTTTAACGGGTTTCGGGTCAAGGAGACCTCAAATCCATGTCTCAATGGTTCCATTGAGTTCAACACATGAAATTAGTTGAGTAGCATATCTAGTTTGTGTGCTCGAGATCTCAAACATATCCCGAGGATCCTTTTAGTGAATTTTGTGTCTCTGTGAATTGTTGTTGTTATATCTGATGTCTGATAGGCCTTTTTCGCGATCATTTTGCTCTTGAGTCATGATTGCGCAAGTGTGTTTCCCTAAGATTCAAGATCGCGTAGGGTATCGTGATCATATAATAATAATGTCCTGAGCATCGTGATCGCGTCATACCTCATCGCAATCTCAAAGGTCATTAAATGAGTTGACCAAATTTTCCTCTTTGCAATGGCGTGGGTTTAGTTGCGATCGTGTAGAGTAAGCGATTTGGGAGTTTATTGAATTCAAAAATTGAGGTTTCTTGCATTTCACATTTTCTTATCATTAAGAACTCTTGGGAGGCAATTTTATAGGGATTTTTCAAGATTAATCGATTCGGTAAGCGATTTTAACTCCCCACCTTTATTACCCATTATTTATTCCTTGATTTTATCATCTAATCCTCTATTTTGAATTTAAACTTTGGTTGTTTCCCTTGAACATAGATTTTTAAGAAAATGGTGGTTTGAGCTTGTTTTCAACTCATTTTTCGACACAGTTTTCACTGATGAGTTCCAAAACATTAGCACATCATGATTTTATATAAATTTCCATATTTACCCTTAGTCCTCGGAAATGACACTTTGGGTCGATTTGGAATTGGTCCACTTTTTGACTGTACTCTTTTGTAGCCGCTTTGTACACATGACTACCATGTTTTGAGTTGGATCTCTTTTGGTTTATATAACTGTTGAATTGCTTCTTCTTCTTCTTCTTCTTCTTCTTCTTCTTCTTCTTCTTCTTCTTCTTCTTCTTCTTTTTCTTGTTGGATGTTGTTTCTACGGTTATACCTATTACTTGTCGTTACGGATTTTGTATTAACTTATCTACTGGTGGGTTATAGTAGGTGCCATCATGACTTGACTTTTCGGATCGTGACACTTACGAGTTTAGTCCTATATTGAACAAGTAAAAATGGATGGAATGAGTATTATTTATGCATTTTCCTTCTTCTTTTAAGCTATAAAATAGATTCTTTCTTATACTTCCTCTGCCCCATATTATCTTTTCACATTATGTAAAATATGTGTTTCAAATAATCGGTCAATTTTCACAAAATCAAAATAGAATTAATTAAATTTTTTCTATTTTGAGCCTTAAAATAGTTATTTGAATAAGACATAAAGAAAATACATTTAAAAGAATTAAAGGATAAAATCATATTGAAATATATTTTTATTCCTTAAATGGGTGGTAAAAGGAAAAGTAGTCAAAGTAATATGAGAAGGAGATCGTGGTATTTATATTTGCTTGACTAATTGCAGAACAAAATTTAATATGAGCAAGTGGTCAAAGTATTTTTGATTTACATGACTAAATGTAGAATAAAATTTAATGTTGGTAAAATGAATTATGTTAACATAAATGAAGGATAAGACTAAGGAAATTTTTTCCTTGTCTATTTAAAAGAAAATTGCTTTTGTTGAAGCCTAAAAATGGATGATTGTGTGGTTTATTTCACTAAAGATATAGTGAAGGAAATTCTGTTGAGGTGTCCATTGAAGTCGTTGTTGCGGTTCAAATGTGTCCGCAAGAGTTGGTATGCTCTTATCAAAAACCCTGAATTCGTTCAACAACTTTTGAAGAATCATAGCTCCCCACAAATCCTCACTTATACTTATGGTACCCCTAATGATCCTGACCATGATTATAGTTCCATAACTTTGATTTCTAAAGAAAATCCACAAACGTTCAAAGGTATGACACACTTTATAGGTTCTGTGGACGGCTTGTTTTTAATGCACAGAACAATTGATGGTACAATTTCGTGTACATTGTGGAATCCTGCTACTAGGGAGGTGAGACCCCTCCTTCTCCCTCTCCCCGCACCCATAATCCATGTTGCCCTTGTTTTGGGGTTCGGATTGGACCCTTTGACTAATGACTATAAAGTGGTTTACTAACATTGCTATCTTTTACATGAATATGCAGCAGCAGTCTATTCCTGTTCTAGGGACTCATGGAGAATTTTGAATGGAACTTATTACTGGCTACTACGAAGGGGCCACCGTTGTGATTACACCATTCTTTTAATTGACTTTGGGAGTGAGATGTTTGAAGTGATTGAAGGGTCAGATTGTAACTTTGTTGATACTTCTGTGTTGGGTTTGATGTTGATGGATGATTCCATTGCTATCTTGAACTATAACCGATGTAGTATGCTTGATTATGATATATGGGTAATGATCCAACCAGGTGTCTGGAACAAAATTTTTACCTTTGAATGCATCAGACTAATTAAGTCGTGTTATGATAGCTCTCTCATTTTCGCAGATAAAGCTTCTCATCTGGTTTCCTATAATGTCCGGACTAAGAAAACGAGGCATTTAGGATTTCAACATTCAAGCTTGGGAATAGGTGCACAATATGGTGGTTGTGGGGTTTTTAATTATAAGGAGAGCTTAGTAAAACTTACACAACGAGATGATTGAGAGTTGGTGCATTTTTCGTCCGTTGAGCTTATAAACATGTTCACTCAATTTCTTAGTTCTATTGTATGCATTAAATGTTTGTAATTGATTTTATTAAGTGTGCAAAATTACTTGAGTAGATGATATATATCACATTTTCTTATCCAGCCTACTTGTTTTGTTTTCCGTCATTGGGTCTTAAGATCTGTGAGTTTGATGCTTGCTGCAAATTAAAGATATAGTTATATAATATTGTTAAACACTTTGATTAACTCAAATGAATTTTTGTCCTTTACTCTATTTATGATGGTTTGAGTGTTGTAATTTTCATAATGTGTGCTTTGTAGAATCAAGTTTTCAATTAGGAGTTCTATTGAGTATCCAACAACAAGAAAGTGTTGCTAATGTAATACAGATAGGGAGAATTATTGCTGCAAGTGTAAATAACTCAAAACCTGTCTCTATAGCATTCACAACAATCATGTCACCCTCGATATAAAAATGATAAAGAATGACATAAATCTGGTGTTGTGGTGCATCTCTTGCACCAAGCAAAGTATATAGTCGTTGTAGTTTTAGTTCAGGTCCATCAATATTCGATACAAATGTTTGTTTTTTATCCTTGTTATTTCAATTTTGATACCATCTACGCATGTTACTATTATAATAGGTAATTTTAAGGTTTCATTAATTAATATTTTTTGCATTATTTCTTTTAAGTACTATTTAACCGTACTGGGGTTGAACCCATCAAAAACTATAAATGCACATTTTTTTCCTTCAATATTCTAGTTTGGGGTTTTCGTGATCGAACTACTATGGTGCAAGCGATAATTTCCTTGAAGATTTAGCAAAAGTGATGCTTGTGAGATTGCATGTGAAATCCTTGTTGCGATTCAAATGTGTCTGCAATAACTAGTACGCTCTTATTAAAACCCCTAAGTTTGTTCAACAACACTTAAAATTTAATTGCAAGTACTCAATATCTTAGAACTTCTGGAGCCAACAAAACTAGACATCATAGAAATGAAATGGACATTGATCTAGGTCACATGGTAGAAAGATGCAGTTTTGTGTAGGGAAACCAGTCATAAGAGGAATCATTGTCTTTGTCGACCTTAGTAGTTTTTTAGTTTTGATTGTATCATCAAAAAGGAAAAACTATTGATTGAGTATAATTTAATGTTGTTCTAATGAGACAAATGAACAGAAGAAAAAAGTGTTACTAATTTTAATGGAATCTATAATGTGATAACCTTATACAAATATTTTGATGCAAGTAATGAAAACTAATTGATAAAAATAAATATAGTTCATAACGACTTCTTAAAAAATTATTTATTTATATTTATATTTTAAATAAGTTTTAAATTATAATTATTTAAAAATCATTGATGACAATCAAAATTTATTTATCTACATAAATAATAGATAATATATAAGAGTTATGCATAATTACATAAGCATTTCCTTTTAACTTGGCTTGAACTGTCATCTACACCGTCCAACTTTGGGTGTGCACAAGTAGAAATCAAGCTTATACAAAGTTGAACAAATAGACACAAATGTTCTACATGATATATTCGCATGGGATACAGTTGAACTGATTAGTATTATGTCATGTAAGACACATATTATGTGCAGGATATGTGAGTCTATTTGTTTAACTTTATACAAGTTTAAATGTCTACTTGTGCACACTCATAAGTTGGAATGCATAAATGTCAGCTAAAGTCAAGTTAACGAGCACGTTAATGTAATATGCCAAGGAGATAAGTGAAACTTAAATATGTATGCACATAATACATTCATACAAACTTAAAATGTATGTAATATTAAAATAATAATCATAAAAATTATCATTTTATGAAATAATATAAAACAATTAGAAGAAAGTAGGGAGAAGAGAGAAAACTGAGTATTTCTCTTGAAGGTATATTTAGAGATTTACAGATCTGATTTACAATGAAGGATAACCCCTTTATTTATAGGGGAAACCTAACTTGGTCCCCAAGTAGGATTCTTAACTACTCCCGAAAAGGACTCCACATAATATACATTCCCTATAATACAAATATGTTTATAACACTCCCCCTTGAATGTTGGTAGATTATGTGCCTCGTTAAAACCTTAGTAGATAAAACACAGTGGGAAAAAAATCTAGTGAAGGAAAAAGAGTACACATATCTAATAATACGCATTATGTATGCCTCATTAAAAACCTTACAAGGAAAACACAATGGGACAAAACTTTGTGAGGAATAAAGAGTACATCATGTATTAACTCCCCCTAATGAGAACATCAATCGAGATACTTGAATCTTCATTTTCCAAGCTTGTGCACCATCTTCTTGAAAGTTGTAGTTGGTAGAGACTTGGTGAATAAATCAACTATAGTATTTACTTAAATAAACCTGTTGCATGTTGATATCACCATTCTTGGGAGCTCATGAGTGTAGAAAAGCTTTGATGAAATATGCTTCCTTCTATCTTCTTTTATGAATCATACCTTTAAGATCAAAGATTTATGCAAGTTCCTTACTTCAACTTCTTTAAGCAAATAATCTATCGCCTTTTGAAAACTCTTCAAGAGTTTCAATCCAAGTCATTAACTTGCATAACGTGGTACTAATCCTTCCACCTAAGCGTTGCCAACAAGGATTCACTACAATAGAACTAGACCTTTAGCGGCGACAACAATCGCCACCAAAGCCCTGAAAATCGCCACTAAAAGTTTTTAACATTAAATTCTAATTTTGTGTTTTTTTCTTCATTATTTTTAAAAAACCAAAAATGATATCGATTAAGTAGGAGTTTGAAGACACTGTATGTTTTATTTTTATGTCATATGTAAATGTATAAAATGTACAATGATGCATTATATAGTAGGAGATTTGAATCGAGAAATAGTTTTGATGATTTTTCATAATAATATTAGATGTTTTTAATATTGGTATTGCAAGTCATTTATTTTAGAAAATTCGGTTGCAATCGAAAATTAATTATCATATTTTTTGTTGAAAAAATAGGTTTTACTAGAGAATGGTTGTTGGAGCCTACTAACAATCACTCATAACCTTAAGTGACAATATTTTGGGATTTTGTAGCGACTTTATCGCCACTAAAGGTCAAGTTCTTTTATAGTGAATCTTAGTTGGCAACGGTTAGGTGGAGGGATTAGTCCCATGTGGCTTACCACGTCACTAAAAATTTGGGGTGTTAACTCTTGAGGGTATTTGTGGTCTCCTGGGATAACGGCGGGGTATTTTTGATCCCAAAATGTAATGGAGGGTATAAGTGGTCTATTTCGCATAGTTCAAGGGAGATTTTTACCTTTTTCCGTTAAATGTATGACATCTTCTAGTGTCTAGACTGCAAGTCAAATAAGATTTACGCTTACCAAGATGCATCATTCCACTGTTCACTTGATAATTATTTCTACACCAACATGCTTTAATAGACGAAGAATTCGTATCATCATAAACTTTTACAATATTGCGCGTTATTATATCAAAGATATCATCAATGATATATTATTTTGTATCGAGTCACAATACGACATAACTTATTGAGATCTCATAACTTCATTATTTTCAGGTACGTACCCCTCTCATGAGGTTTCATGAAGTGTTATGTCGTATGCTCTTCAAGAGCACATTGTCTCCTTATTATGATCATTTTGATTCTTTGATCCTCCCCCTTTTTCAAGGATTTTTTTACTTAGATTCGATTAGTTTATCATGCTTTATACATCTCGTAGACTCTATCCTTTAGAAACATTCAATAGGAGCATTAACAACTCTTGTGTTGCTTCTTAGCTCCCCCTTATGTTAGAGAAACTAACATATATCTCAATCTATTTTGGAGAATCCATCTTTGTGCATCAGAGTATATTCATTAATCATATACTACACATCAAAATTATCAGATGAAAAATATTTGGTCCCTAACCATAATCCAATTAGGAGAAAAATTAATCATAATTTATTGGTCTGATGCGTACAATTACTTTTGTATGCAGTATCGTATTTCAGATCAACACATGAAGCTTTATTTTCGTAAGCAATGATTTGACTATTATCTGAGACATTTAATGTCACATCAGCTTGAATATTTATCAATATTATCAAGATAAATTGTGTTGATTACATATTCTGAAAGTGTGTTCTTAACTCAATTATCTTGCACAAAAAATTTGACAACAAACACACATGTGATTATCTTATAGATACATCTCTTTATCATATCACATGATAGGTGAACGGGCCCATATTCACCTTTTATACTTTTCAGAATTTAGGGATTTAGTCCCAACATTAGTTGATCCAATCAACTTACATGAGAACAACCAACAAAAAGAATTCTTGAAGAATCTTCTAGTTTTTCAATGTATGTCTATTACTCAGTATGCACATCTTTGGGATGACCAAATTATTCATGCCAACTAATAAAATTATTAGTACTTGTAAACTCCAAGTTTACTATGCCATGTGCCTTTTGCTTTAGTAAATTTCTAATTTACTATTATATGAGTAAATTTCATTTTTATTACTCCGACAGTAAATTTTATATTTATTTCTTATCAATCACTTTACCTCTTCTAAGGGTGAGTCGTGATCCCATCACGATAAAATGCATATCCGTCTTGATAAGCTTTATTTTACATTATCACATTCACTTTAGTATTGAGTTTATTCCATCCCGATTGATAGACATTAATCATTAAATGCTTGGGATGAAAACTCTACGTTATTATCAAGGCGAAAGAACTTAATCTGATTATCAGAAAACTGTGTCAAAATCATATTATTTGTTCCAATAATTTTGCAAACCCCAAGTTGTGAGATGACAATAGGCACATATGAGACCATATAGAAGGATTGTCTATTAGTCCCATGAAGTATCTAAACAATCCACTAGGTAAGTGAATAGGTCCACAAACGAATCTTTATGTCATTCCCCGAGCCTACACCCTGGGAGGGACTGACACTCGAGAACCATTGTTGGCCCCAAGCGAATCCTTGGCCTGACTTACTTACTCAACGGAAGACTTAAACATCAGAAATACCTCAAATTATGAAATACTTAAAATGTCTTTAAGGGAAATCTTCAAACTAGCCAATATGGATATTCAAGTCTCATAGCAAAACATCTGAAATACAAAGTTAAAGGACTCATAACTAACTGTCTGACTATCTATGAAGCCTCTAAAACATAGAGGGATGTCGGGACAAGGCGCACGACATCCTAATGAACTAAATAGTAATACAAATGATAAAGAGGAGTCCTCCGGATAGCAAGGAGGTGAACTAAATACTAAAACAAATGATAAAGACGAGTCCTTCGGATAGCAAAGAAGCTCACCACCTGACTCTGAGTGCTCAACTGGATCAACGAGGCACTGGATGAAGATCCTGGTGACTTGCATCTGAATCAAAAAATGATGCAGGCCATATGGCGTCAGTACATTGAATGTACGAGTATGCGAGGGGAATACTAAAACATAACGTAAGCTTGAAAAGAATCTGAAAGGAACACTTACCTTGGCTTTACTCAACTCATGAATAACTTAATTCAATATAAAGCAACAATACACATGCAATATATGGAAAGCTTTTAAAATAGTAGAAAGAAACTTAGTTTGTTAAAGAAGTGCAATAAAAACTCAACTTACTCATATAATAAAGTAATATAATTTCTGTGGGAGTTTCTCTAACCGACAACCACCACTATGAGCCTAAGTGGTGATACAATGTCTTGCCCACGCTGCTAGAACTGTCCTATACTTTATAGGATGCCTTAACTGAGTGGATCCACTAGTCTATGCTTTACAGCACTAAGGAATCATCTAAAAAGTATGATCCTTTACTATAGAATGTGGCATCAATCCTTGTCCAATAAAAAATAAAATAACACATGTTTGCCCAGAGACATTCTTAGTGATACCATATCTACAACCAAATGTCACAATCTTTTCCACGCCTAGCATGGTGGCTTACACCTCATTCACTTTAGAGAATGGATCTATATTTTTAGCATTTGTCAAAAGTTCTCATTCTTCATGAATGGAACATAAACATGTGAGCATATCAAATTATGATAGATTTAGTACCTCATTCCATATTCATGTCAATTGTTCAATCACTTGTCTTCTTTCAGACATAATATGCACGACTATCACATTCAATTTAGGGAATGGAGGGTTTCAATTGAATAGGGTTCATGACTACTTTTCATCAAAAGCACACTTTTCTTTTGGTTTAATAGTCAAAATATCATCAATATAGTGCATTGGTACTCAAACCTAACGTCTTATTCATATAAAGACATGTTATGCCATAAATCGATGGGACATTGTCACGACCCGAGCTACCCCTGAGATGCGGACACGGGACCTAGGATCACAAGTAACCCCAAGCTAACCCTGCTGGCATAACATGAGCATACTAAGAATAATAAAACTGATGCAGAAACTAAATAATAATGAAAGTCTGAAATGATGGGGAAACCCCATTTACTAAAACTGAATATATCAATTATGAGAGTTTAATACAAAATAAATACCAAACTCAAATACTAAGCTGATTCTAACTATGTTTGAAAATAGCCTCTAACTGACTAGAAATGCTGGGACAGGCCCCAACTAAGTCTAGCAAAACTAAAATTAAAATATTGAAAAATGAAAGATAACATGACTATTGTCCTCGAAGAATGAGGACTCACCACTGAAGTTGCTAAACTAAGGATCGAGAACCGATCTAAGCGTGATCTGGATACTGAGAACCTGGACCTATATCACGAGAAGATGTAGCGCAGAGTATACGTCAGTACTTGAAAGGTACTAAGCATGCAGGTTAGAGTAAAGCTGAAATAAAATATAACTGAACAAGCAATAAAGAAAGAGTATAATCTGAACATGATACAGATGCTGGATACTGAGCTAACTGAATGCAATGACCAAATTTATAACATACTGAGACTAAATAATGATTGTACTGAAATGTGGTCAATGCAATTGAGTCTGACTGAACTGTGGGAGCTACTAATAATTGATAATAAAACCACATGAGCTAAATGTGGAGTCCGATGTATACGCCCTATCGAGAGGACCCAATATACCCTGCCAGGGGTATAGAGGCATGCTGACGTGATCACTAAAATGATGCCCACAGAGGGGACTTACAACCTACGTGGCTCGTAGTTCTGGGACTATATGGGTGACTGCCCATAGTCCAACTCGGTATTATGCTACTCCTATTAGATTAAGTGATTAACACATTATGACTGAATTACTGTAATATACTAGATAGCTCAAAACTGGCATGCAAACTGAGAATGCACATTAATATACTGATAATGACATATTCAAGACCGAGGCATGTAAAGCTGAAATACTGTACATATCTGACCTAGCATGTGTAATTCAAGAAATAAAGAAATACATAGCTAGGGTTCTAAAATTCATGCAATAAATGAAGTAGTAACATGATAATCTGATTTGGAACATGTAAATAACTAATTCATGATAATCTGCTGAAGTTCTAGAAACCCTAGGTCTAGTTGATAATAGGGAATCAAGAATCTGACTGAAATATAGGGACCTAATGGGCGAAAGGAACCCACTAGTGAAATCCCACATACCTAGTCACGAATTCCATGGAGAAATCTTTCGATTTTAGGGCTGGAACTGACGGAACCATGCTGCATTCTTGAACTTAGGGTTCTTGACCTCTTTTCTCCTCTTACGCTCTAATTCTTCTAAGTTTTGATGAATGATTTGACTTAGATAAGTTTTAGTTATGTTTGTAGGCTTAAACTGACTAAAACCTCATAATTTAGGGTCTAAACAACGTAGTTTAGGGATCAAATGAATTAGAAAAAGACCAAAATACCCCCGACATAACTGCTGTCGGAGTGACTGATAGACCGTCGATAAACTGATCATCCGTGCTGGTTGGCCATTGATCAGTACTGAAGCTGGGTCTTTGAGAGTCTGATCCACGACCCTGGACCATGGACCGTGGTCTGACCTACGGTCCGTAGGTTCTGGCGTGGCTTGACCCTTAGCCAATTTTTCAAAGGCTTCTGGGAGGTGGGTTGCAGGTGCAAACCACAGACCTGCAGGACGGACCGTGGGTGCTCCTACGGTCCGTAGGTCTTGACTGTGGGTCGACCCTCAGCCGAATTTTCTAGTAGAGTTCTAGGGGAGGCTACAGGTGTGAACCATGGACCACCAGCACGAACCGTAGGTCACCCTACGATCCGTAGGTGGTGCCTGTAAGTGGCACCTGTAGCTTCTGAAATCTGCAATTTGGTTTCCTTCGAATACGGGGTGTTACATTATCTCCCCCTTGGGATCATTCATCCTCGAATGAAGACTAAACTAGTTGAAATGGAGGGAGAGGGCTGCAATCCCTACCACTAAAATGCTGAAACAGATTTCTGACTGAACTAAGTTCCAAAAACATGCCATTACACTGAAAATGCAAGTACAGACTGAAGGAACATGATACTAAGACTGATTTCACGTATGAATGACCGAAAAACTGGAGAGGAACTATTACTTCAAGATGGAGTGGAATCAGAAGGAAAGAGGTGATGATACTTGGACTTCATGGCTGCTTCTGCTTCCCAAGTAGCTCCCTCTATGGAGTAACTCCTCCACCAAACCTTGACTGAAGCGACTTCTTTGTTTCTCATCCTCTAACCTGATGATAAAGAATCTGAACTGGTACATCCTTATAAGAAAGACTATCTTTCACATCCACACTCTCTAATGGCACTACGGATGCTGGATCACCCACACACTTCTTCAATAGCAAAACGTGGAAGACTGGATGCACTGCTACTAAATCTGTTGGAAACTCTAACTCATAAGCCACTTTACCAATCATTTTCAAAATCCGGCAAGGTCCTACATATCTGGGACTGAGCTTCCCTTTCTTGCCAAATCTCATCACCCCCTTCATAGGTGACATTTTCAGGAAAACCCAATCATCAACTTGGAACTCTAGTTCCCTTCTCCTTACATCTGCATAAGACTTCTGGCGACTCTGGGCTGTCTTAAGTCTATCTCTAATGAGTTGCACTTTCTCCATAGCATCAAGAACCAAATCTGGCCCTATCAAGGTTGCTTCACCTACTTCAAACCAACCAACAAGAGATCTACATCTACGCCCATACAAAGCCTCATAAGGGGCCATCTGAATGCTGGAATGGTAACTATTATTGTAGGCGAACTCAATAAGAGGAAGACGATAATCCCAACTACCCTTGAAGTCGATCACGCAAGCTCTCAACATGTCCTCTAAGGTCTGAATGGTACGCTCTGCCTGACCATCCGTCTGTGGATGAAATGCTGTGCTAAGGTTAACCTAAGTCCCAAGACCTTTCTGAAATGACTTCCAGAAATGAGAAGTAAGCCAAGGACCTCTATTTGAGATGATAGACAAAGGAACCCCATGCAACCCCAGAATCTCATTAACATAAAGCTTGGCGTAGTCCTCTGCCGAATCTGTAGTCTTGACCACCAAAAAGCGAGAAGACTTAGTAACTCTGTCAACTATCACCCAAATGGAGTCATGCTGTTTGCGAGTACGAGATAATCCTATGATGAAGTCCATGTTGATCACTTCCCACTTCCAAGTAGGAATGTCGATCTGTTGAGTCATACCTCCTGGTTTTTGATGTTCTACCTTGACTTGCTGATAGTTGGGGCACTTAGCGACAAAATACGCTATATCCTCTTTCATACCATTCCACCAATAGACTTCCCGTAGATCGCGGTACATCTTAGTGGTGCCTGAATGGATAGAATATCTGGAGTTACGGGCCTTTGCAAGAATATGCTGTCTCAACTCACCTACATTAGAAACACATAATCGACCCTGGTAGTGAAGCACACCATCTCTCCCTTGGGAGAAAACATTAACTATCTGTTGATGGATTGCACCCTTGAGTTTGAGCAATATCAGATCACTGTATTACTTTTCCTTAACTTCCACTACCGAAGAAGATTCTGCTGCCATTCTGAACCGTTACACCACCATCTGATATGCTCATAAGATGAACTCCTAGGCGAGCAAGTCTGTGAACATCCTTTGCTAGCTCCTTTCTCTCTTCCTCAACATGTGCTACACTACCCATGGATAATCTGCTAGGAGCATCTGCTACTACATTTGCTTTACCAGGATGGTAATGCACACTCATATCATAATCCTTGAGGAACTCTAACCATCTTCTCTGGCGAAGATTCAACTCTTTCTCGGTGAACACTTACTGAAGGCTCTTATGGTCGGTGAACATATCTACGTGAACACTATACAAGTAATGTCTCCAAATCTTTAGTGCAAACACCACTGCTGCAAGCTCGAGGTCATGAGTTGGATAGTTCTTCTCATGCACCTTAAGCTGTCTAGAAGCATAAGTTATAACCTTACCTCGCTGCATCAACACACAACCTAGGTCGACTCTGGATGCGTCACAATATATCACATAACCATCTGAACCCTCTGGTAGAGTCAAAACATGAGTTATAGTCAACCTAGTTTCAATTCTGCAAAGCTTTTCTCATAATCATCTGACCACTGATACTTGACCTTTTTCTGAGTCAGTTTAGTCAATGGTGAGGGTATGGATGAAAATCCTTCCACAAACCTCTTATAATAACCCGCTAAACCTAAGAAACTTCTGATATATATAGCAGAGGTAGGTCTAGGCCATTGTTTCACTGATTTTATCTTCTGGGAATCTACTCGAATTTCTTCACTTGACACAATATGCCTAAGGAAATCAACTGACTGCAACCAAAACTCACATTTGCTAAGTTTAGCAAATAACTGGAGATATTTGAGAGTTTGCCGAACAACCCTCAAATGACTCGCATGTTCTTCCTCATTCCTAGAATAAGTGAGGATATTGTCAATAAAGACGATAACGAACAAGTCTAAGTACTGCTTGAACACTTTGTTTATCAAATCCATGAAAGCTGCAGAAGCATTGGTTAGTCCAAATGACATAACTATAAATTCATAATGTCCATACCGAGTCTAGAAGGCTGTCTTTGGAATGTCACTATCTCTGACTTTAAGCTGATGATAACCCGATTTGAGGTCTCTCTTTAGATATGACTAGCACCTTGAAGTTGGTGAAACAAGTCATCAATCCTGGGGATGGGATACTTATTCTTGATTGTGACCTTGTTCAACTGCCTATAGTCAATGCACATTCTGAGAGAACAATCTTTCTTCTTTACAAACAACACTAGTGCACCCCTTGGTGAAATACTAAGTCTGATAAAGCCCTTATCCAGAAGGTTTTTCAACTGCTCCTTCAATTCCTTAAGCTCAGCTGGACCCATTTTGTAAGGACGAATAGAGATAGGCTGGGTATCTAGAAGGAGATTCATTTCAAAGTCGATTTCCCTATCGGGAGGAACTCTGGGAAGATCTTCTGAAAAAACTTTTGGGAACTCATTAACCATATGAACTGACTCAAGAGTTTGGGTTTCGAAGCTTGAATCATTAACTCGAACTCGATGACAGAGATAACCCTTAGAGATCATCTTTTTGGCCTTAAGGTAAGAAATGAATCGACCCATAGGCGCTAAGCTACTACCATTCCATTCTAAGATTGGTTTGTTTGGAAACTGAAAACAAACAATCCTAATTCTACAATCGACTGAGGCATAAAAGGAATGTAACCAATCCATGCCTAGAATGACATCGAAGTCTACCATTTCTAACTTTACAAGATCTGCTGAGGTGACTTTTTGAGAGACTGTGATGGGGTAATTTTTGTATACCCGTTTAGCTATAACTAGGTCACCGACTGGAGTAGAGACTGAGAAGGGTTCTGAGAAAGTTTCTGGGCTAATACTAAATTTGACCGCTATATAAGGAGTTACAAAAGACAAAGTAACCCCTGGATCTAACAATGCATAAAAATCAAGATCAAAGACTCGTAACGTACCAATGACTACAATAGGAGAATCTTCCTGATCATGGCAAGCCTAGAGATCATACAACCTATTTTGGCGCGGGCCGCCACCTGTACCAGATGAGTTACCCTACTGAGTCAGGCGACCTGCTGGTGCTGCTGAAGTTATGGACTGAGCTCTACCATTATTACCTCCTTGACCCTGTCTAGAAGGACAATCTTTCAACCTGTGACCAGACTGACCACACCCAAAGCATCCTTCCTTCCGTGCAAGGCACTCGCCCGGATGGTTCTTACCATACTTAGGGCAGGTTAGGTAGGGTTTAGTACCTGAAACACTTCCTTGAGACTTAGAGCCTGATGCCCTACCTTTTTGATCATGTCTGAACTTGGAGAATCGAACACTAGTTGATGAATGTGCTGGAGTTGAAAATTTCTATTGACCCTGCGAGTGATTCCCACCACCCGATTTCTGCTGAGAGTAGTCATAGTTTCTGGTCCTAGCCTTCTTGTTCTCCTTAGCCTATTCTCTAAGCTTATCACCCTTAACCTGCTGAGCATGAGTCATAAGCCTAGAGATACTCATATTTTCTAGCAACATAGCATTTTGACACTGTGTCTTCACCAAGTCTGACACTCCATATAGAAACTTATTCATCTGAGCCCTGGAATCAGCAACCATGTGAGGAGCATACTTGGAGAATTGGGTAAATTTGAGCCCATACTCTTAGACTGTCATTCTACCTTGCCTTAAGTTCATAAATTCCTGAGCTTTGGCGTCCCTTAGCTCTCTTGGGAAAAACTTGTCTAGGAAGGTCTCACTAAAGCAATCCCAAGTGATAGGAGCTGCATCGGTACCCCTGTTCCCCTTCCACTGAGTATACCAGATAGGAGCTGCATCCTTAAGTTGGTAGGATGCTAACTCAACCCGATCATTCCCAGTTACCTGCATCACTTCAAAGATCTTTTTGACCTCATCAATGAAGTTTTGAGGATCTTCTCTAACCTGCGATCCTAAGAACTCTGGCAGATTCATCCTAACAAAGTCTCACAATCTGGCTGCAGCTGACCCAACATTAGCATTTGTCGGAGCTGGAGCCCACTAATTGTTCTGGTTGGCAATGCTCTGAGCCAACATCTGAATAGCGTTCCAGAACTCTGCATTTGAAATTTCTTGATCTGGGACTGGAGGAGCTGCATTTGCGTTCCTGGCATTCGCATTCCTGGTGTTAGCTCTACGAGAAGGCATGATCACTGAAACGTAGAACGTCGAGTTAGAATGGAATTAGATCATACCTTACGCATGGTAAGAGTAATAAGAAAATGAAGATTTTCCTAATACACTTCGTAGCCACCCTCATTAGATGTGGTGCACTTCACACCCATGAAATGAACTCTACTTAGTGTGGCTTATCAGACATCCTAGGACTCTTAAACCTAGTGCTCTGATACCAAGTTTGTCACACCCCGAGCAACCTCCGAGACGCGGACACAGGACCTAGGATCACAAATGACCCCAAGCTAACCCTGCTGGCATAATCATGAGCATACTAAAGATAAACTGAGAAATAAAACTGTTGCGAAAGCTAATAATAAGTAAATCTGAAATGATGGGGAAAACCCATATACTAAAACTGAATATCAAGTCTGAGAGTTTAATACAAAAGAAACATCAAACTCAAATACTAAGTTGAATCTAGCTATGTCTAAAAGTAGCCTCTAACTAACTAGAAGTGTTGTGACATGCCCCAGCTAAGTCTAGCAAAACTGAAACTAATAGACTGAAATAATGTAAATATAGCATGACTGTTGTCCTCGAAGAATGAGGACTCACCGCTGATTCTGCTGAACTAGAGATCGGGAACCGATCTAAGCGTGATGTGGATGTTAAGCAATTGAACCTACATCACAAAAAGATGTAGCATAGAGTATGCATCAGTACTTGAAAGGTACTAAGCATGCAGGATAGAGTAAAGCTGAAATAACATATAACTGAACAAAGAAATAAAGCAATGATATAATCTGTACATGATATAGATATTGAATACTGAGCTAACTAAATGCATTGACCAATTTATAACATGCTAAAACTGAATACTGAATGTATTGATAAATGGTCAATGCAATAGAATCTGACTGAACTGTGGGAGCTACTAATAACTGATAATAAAATCACATGAGCTAAATGTGGAGTCCGATGTATACGCCTCATCGAGAGGACCCAATACACCAGGCCAAAGGTATAGAGGCATGCTGGCGTGATCACTAAAATGATGCGCACAGAGGGGACTTACAACCTATGTGGCTCGTAGTTCTGGGACATATGGATGACTGACCCTAGTCCAACTCGGTATTATGCTACTCTCAATGGATTAAGTGATTAACACATTATGACTGAATTACTGTGATATACTGGATAGCTCAAATGACATGTAAACTGAGAATGCGCATAAAGAATGGATAATGGCACATTTAAGGCTGAAGCATGTATATCTGAAATAACTGAAATATCTAGCCTAGCATGTGTAATTCAAGAACTAAAGAACTACATAGCTAGGGTTCTGAAATTCATGCAATAGATTGAATATCAACATACTAATCTGATTTGGATCATTCTAACAGCTAACAACCCAATAATCTTAATCATTCAAGAAACCCTAGGTCTAGTCATAATAAGGGAATCAAGAAACTGACTGAAAACTAGGGACCTAATGGGTGAAAGGAACCCACTAGTGAAATCCCACATACCTGGTGACAAATTCGATGGAGAAATCTTTCGATTTCAGGGTTGGAACTGATGGAATCTTGTTGCGTTCATGAACTAGGGTTCTTGACTTCTTTCTCCTCTTAGCATTCTAATTTTTCTAAGTTTTGATGAATGATCTGACTTAGGTAAGTTCTAGTTATGTTTCTAGGCTAAAACTTACCAAAACCACGTAGTTTAGGGTTAAAAAGACGTAGTTTAGGGGTCCAACGAAATAGGAAAAGACTAAAAGCTGTCAGAGTGATTGACGGACGGTACTAACGGACCATCGATTGACTGACGGTCCATTCTGGTCGACTATCATTTGCGACTGAAGGCTGATATCTGAGGTGTTGATCCACGGACACGAACCACGGTCCATGACCTGACCTACAGACCGTAGGTCCGACCATGGGTTAACACTTAGCTCAAATTTTGGGCTGAGTTCTGGGGAGGTTGCTGACACGAAACACAGACCTGCAAGACGGACTGTGGGTCCTCCTACGGTTGACCCACGATCCGTGGATGGTGTCCATGGGTGCCACCTGCAACACCAAAAATCTGCAATCTGGTCTGTTTTCGGATACGGGGTCTTACAAGATTAGAACCCTAATACCTTAGTAGAAACGAATTAAATTTGATTGGGTAAGGAAAAAGCTAAAATACCCCTTAATATTTTTGGGTAACTTTCCTTAACTGGACAACCCAACTTCAAAAGAGCATATCTCACTCATCTGACCTAAAAAATTAGCAAACTTGGTGGAGTTGGAAAGATAATTCAAAGACCTTTAATTAGATATCTTGTAGCCCACCTAACTCATCATGTACTGAGAGTTATGATCATTTGAAGTTGACCGAAAACTCATAACTTAAGCATAACTTGCAAAATTTCAGATTTTTCTATTTCCAATTTAGTTCTTTTTGGAACTCAAGGTGCTACATCTAGTGACCTTAAAACTTAAGAAATTTTTAATTCCTTGGTAAAATCTCACTCACTACGATGAACGGTTCGAGTCTTAGTTTGAAAATTTTTCTTGGGTGTTACAAATACCCCTAATTAAAAATACTCAATTTATTTTATTTATTAATTTAATTAATTTTATTCTATTGAAAGTAGATACCTTTTCAAATTAAAGGATTGTGACTTTTTCAATGAGTTGTGACTTTTTCAAAGGGTTGTGATTTTTTGACGGGTTATGATATATATATATATCTATGTGGGGGGTGGGTTGTATATGGATGCCCCTTCTTAAACAATAGCTTAACCTTGGGAGCCTTCATGTTATGATTTCAGTGTACAATCTATAGGTCATTTTTACAGCTAAACATGCCTTCCATACTTAGAATCGTAGAACCTTCAAGCCATAGTACATCGTAGGTTACTATACATATCATAGATCAATTTTATGGTCCATAAGTCGTATATATCATGTGTAATGATAATAATACTTCAAAATAAGTCTTTTGCACATAAGTATTATTGTATTCTTGTTGTTTGAGTTGGATTAAACATATTCAATGAGTCTAATATTAGTATGAAGGTATGAGGTATTATTGTGTCTCCCTTAGGATCATTTGTCCTTGAATAATAGTCATGAATAGAAATAAGTCTTACTCTAGAATTATTTTGAAAAATTGACCACATTTCTTTTGTACATAGGACCATCCTAAATATCTCAAACGGTATCCAACTAATGAGGAACATTTTCATGTGTGATCGTATGTTTGTGTCGATTCGTGTTTCTACACCCGTGGGTGAACCCTTAGTGGTGGATCAATTGTATTGATCCTTTCTTGTTACTTTGCCAGGGTATGACACTTGGATAGACTTGATCATATTGGGATGATAGATTTCAATGTCAACTTGGGTATGGATTGGCTCTCTCCTCATCATTTTATTCTTGATTGTAATGTTAAGACTGTTAAAAACAGCGCATAATCGTCTTGAAAACAGCAGAGAGGAGGCTACACAGAAAGAAGAAAGTAGAAAGGAAGACAGCAGAAACAGAAAAGAAATTAACCGCCGGCGAGAGAAAAAAAAGGCAATTACTTCACTTTACTCGAGCTAATCAGGCTTTTTTCTTGATTTAGGTGACGTAGTCTTATCCGATGAATGGCAGTGAGAAGGCGAAAAAGGTCGTAAAGAGATATAGCTCCTCAGCGCATACATACAGAGATCCTGTGATTTGATCTGTACTAGAGACGGGAAGAACCAGAGAAAGACTCCAGCATTTGGTATAGTTTCAAAGTTTTAAGCTGGAGCCTCACGTCACAGAACGAATGTTTTGTTTTCAAATCAGCTTCGAAGAATGGCCCGAAAAGCTAATCATAGGTTCTTCTCTCCATCGGAACAATAGGGCCGTTATGCTCATTACTAAACTTGTTGAAGAGATGAAATATAACCAATGTGGTTTGCTTTAGCTTTTCCAGCATTCGCCGTCCCTTCAATAGCCTTTTGCGCGGATCCTGCACTTTGTTTGAATGAGACTATCTGATGTCCTTTCATCTCAAACTGAATGTAATAAGAGTGCTCAATTTGGAAATTTCGTACGAAAAAGAGGCTATGACTTTAGTGATGCCTGGAGTTTCGAGAGTTGAGTGGAAGGGTGCAACAAAGTTTTGGGTATGGGGTGATGCGCCTGCCGTGCTCCCCTACCAAGATGTTTCTTGCGTATTCTTTTGCATTCTCCTCCGGGTTGCATCCACGCTTTCCTCCTCTACTTTATCTCCCAAGTGCTTGATTTCGCTTCGAATTCCCTATATTTGCTAATCACACGTCTTAGTGCATAATCATCGTAATACCAATCGAATAATAACAATAAGAACAACATGCTCTTAAAACTAAAGGTTCACGTGGGCAAAATATAGTAAATGGCATATAAATATACCCAAAATCACCTCGAATAACTCTATACAGAATTGCTCTCACTTCACCTTTAACACCTAAGAACTTGTTCACCTGCACTTGCGTCAACCAAAATCTTTTAGTCATGTTTTTGTAGTTCACCTCTAATGCAATAATACACCTTTACTTAGTAGCAAGGTACTCCACAAGACACAACATAACCTGATTAATGGAATCCTTGAAAATTTACCAAGCCAATGTGATCATGCATGAATAACACAAACAACAATAAACCGAAGAATGTTTCATGAGTGCCCTCACTATTTTGGTAAATCCCTTCTCTCATTACACTTCATTTTTACAAGCATTCAAATTTAAAGGGCCAATATTTAAGAAAATAAGAGCTCACTCTCACAAGAGATGTTTCTAAATATCACAACATGCTATATGCATGCCCTTAGTGTATAATGACATTGACGAATACATTCCATCATGGAATAAAAAGGACTTTATTTGGTTGTCATTTCGGCTTCAGGACATGGAGAATACTTTTGGATATATATAGTGACTTACCTACATAATACACTTGTTTCACAACACGACACTTCACCATTTTCCCCTTCTTTTACCCTTACTTCTCTTCTTTGCTCACACCCTTTGAACTTCCTTTTTTATCTTTTGTTTTCCGCCCTTTGGTACACTTGCTAACATATCACTTTATTTATCTTACTATATCCTCACTCTTTTTTTTCCATATGCAACAAGCACTTTGAAATTTAATTTATGAGTTGTTTTCACCATTTCTCTCGTTTACTACACTCGCCTTTTCCCTTTTTAGTCACACTGTTTCTGATTCAACCCTTTCTTCACTACATAATTCATTACAAAACATTGTTTGGGATCAAATTGAGAGAGTATCAAAAATGGAATATGCTTATCATGTAGCTAACAAAAAAACATGCTACTAGGCTCAAAAAGGGCTTCACTAGGGATAATGTCAATGAGGCATACACATAAATTTGAACGGGCAATACAAGGAAATGCCTAAATCATGTTCATGCAAGTCAAGTTGTCACAATACAAACATGGTAAGTTCTAGATGCTATTCTATGCAAGAAACATATAACACCGCATAAATCTAACTAGGACTGTATAGGAAGAAAAAAAAGGCTAACCAAGGAGGGTTGCACGGGCCATGTACAGGACCACGACTTGTCACCCTCACAGTGGTTCATACTTCACAAAATGTGAATGATCACAGACCCCTTCACGGGCTGTGAAACTCCACACGGGCCGTCATGTTGCCCATCAAAGTGACCAAGAGCCACCCTAGGCCACTGTGAGGAACCACATACCACTATACGGTTTATGGAATCCCACACGAGCCGTTAAGTGGCCCATGAAAGTCACCCCAGAACCACCCTAGTTCCTATGAGGAACCAAAATTGTCTCTACATCTCGTGGTGCTTCACACGGTCATATCTTTTAGAAAAAAATGAATTAGGTAGATCATGACCTATTAAATAAAAGATAATTGAGTTATCTTTCCAACGCCACCGAGTTTGCTAAAATCCAAGCCTGGATTAAAAAGTTATGCCTATTTTAGTGAAGCCCTATTGGGCAGGGCATCTTCACGAGCTACTAGACGGGCCTTTGTCATCATGACGACTCGTGAAGCCTGTCTTGAACCCTCTTCGACAGAATTTAAGTCAGGGTCGCATTAGTCTTTTCCCCTATGCGTTGGGCATTTTAACTACGTCGTTGGATGCCTAAATTACGTCATTTAATCAGTTTAAGCCTAATAATCTAGTCAGAACCTACCCAACATAGAGTGAAAAGAAGAAAAAAAAAGGTGACCACCTCTCCTAAGAATAAGCAGAAACATTCTTCGAAGTTCAGCCCCGAAATCCAAAGGTTTTCTGCGTAGATTTCTTCACCATGTATGTGGGATTTCACTAGTGTATTCCTTTCACCCGTTAGGTTCCAAGAATTCAGTTATGTAAAATCTCGCAAATTGAAAGAACTAGAAAGAGTGATTTTTGGAAATAATAAAAAATCTGGAAAATGGGCTAAGTTAAGTTAAGTTTGAGTTTTTGGTCAACTTCAAATGACCATAACTCCTATCTCAGGATGAGTTAGGTGTGCATCAAGATATCGTTGGAAAGCTCTTGGAATGGTATTTCCAGCGCCGCTGAGTTTACTAAATTCTGAGTTCGTATGAGTGAGATATACCCATTCAAAGTTGGGTTGTTCAAATAAGGAAAGTCTAATCCGGATTTTAGAAGGGCATTATGGTCTTTTCCATACCCCATGACTTAATTTCGTTTTTTGGTAATTAATTGGGGTATAAACTGGTAAGATTCATTTTACGCTTTACAACATTGAGTTAGGGTTTTTAGAGAAGAGAAAAGAAGAGGGGAAAATAAGAGAAGAAGCAAGGATTCGTCACGTTCTTGAGGCTAAACTTGAGGATTTCATCAAGGGGTGATCCCTACGAGGTATGTGAGTCTTTCGTAGAGTTGGGTTCATTCACCCACGCTCCAATCATGTTTATTTCAGCGAAGTTTGTTCTAGAAAGTTGAAAGTTGATGAATCTTGAATGGTGTTCTTGAAATTGGACTTCGTTCTTGAGTTAGGTTGAGATTGAGGAGTTCCTTGAGGCTTAAATGTTGTTTCCTTGAGTTGTTTGAGTTAGATTCTTGTGTATACATGCTGGGTATCTGAATCTAAAGAAGAATGGAGAAGCATAGTCGAGTTTGGGTGAATTGGGACAGGAAAACGAAAGAAGGAAAAAGTTTGGCAAATCTGGTTCCCCAGACCGAGTTGCGGACTTGCCCCCCAGTTTCAAAAATTTCATCCTCGCGTCGCGGAGCAGTCGCAGACCGTTCTACCTCAAAAATTATTTTCACGACCAAAATTTAAATACCGCTCCGCCTTGCAGACCCATCCTTAGACAGTGATTTTTTGATCTTTTCTCATGTCTAGCTATCTAAAATCATTTCTAAACATCATGAAATCTTTCCTATCACAAATCACAATCCTTGAATCAATAATTCAATCCAAGAAAGTTTAAGAGTCAAGTCAAGAGAAGTTAAGAGTCAAGCTTAGAGAAGTTAAGAGCCAAGTTAAGAGAAGTTCATAGAGTCTTCCAAAAGTCTTTTTCAAATGATTTAACTTTGTTTTAAGACTTGAGTTTTGAGTTCAGTAAAGAGTAAAGTTGAAGTTCATTTCTTCAAAAGTATATGGGGACTATGTAATCCAAAATAGTTTAAAATGTTTTCACATTTATGCAAGTAAGGAAACTTTGATTTCCAAAAGAGCCTTTGAGCTAGTTTTCAGTTAAGAGTAAATGTTTTTCACATTTGAGCAAGAAAGGAAACTTTGTTTTACAAAGGGCCTTTGAGCTAGTTTTTAGAAAAGAGTAAATTCTTTTACAATTTAGCAAGAAAGGAAACTGAGATTTCGAAGATAGACTTTGAGCTAAGTTTTGAGCAATTATCTCAAACCACAGAAAGAAGTTATGTTTTTAAAACATAAAGAGTTAGTATATTTTGGAAGTAGTATTGAGCACCGATATGGGGGAGAGTTCAGAGAACCCCGAGCCGCTATAAACCATGTAGCCATCATGGGTAGAAAAGGGTCATACTTTTTAGATGATTCCTTTAGTGCTTTTTAGCATAGACTAGTGGATCCAATTAGTAGTTCAGGTTCTGTAACCCCGGCAAGGTATAGGATGGCCCTGACAATGTGAGGTAAAACGTTGTATCATCACGATAGCTCTTAAGTGATAGTTGTCGGTTAGAGAAACTCCCACAATAGTACTTTGTATTTTTATATACATCAGAAATATTTATATTTTTATATACAAGCAGAGTTCATATTGTATCTTTGCATACATATAGAGTTATATTGTATTTCTAAATACACAGAGTTGAAAACCATATTTTAAAGCTTTTCTTTATACTACATTTATTTATATTACTTTATATTGAAATCAGTTCAGTTGAGTTAAGTGGAGTTGAGCCAGGTAAGTTCTTCTGTTCCTTTGAAGCTTATGTCTTGTATTAGAATTTCCCTCGCATACTCGTACATTCAATGTACTGATGCCATTTGGCCTGCATCTTATTATGATGTAGACACAAGAAACCAGGATCAACATCCAGCGCATCGTTGATCCAGTTGAGCACTCAAGAGTCAGTTGGTGAGGCTCCTTCCTTTCCGGAGGATCCCTTTGGTTATGTTTTGTTTTATTGTTTGCTTATTTTAGTTGTTAGGATGATCTGGGGTCTTCTCCCGACATCCCTCAGAGTTTAGAGGCTTCATAGACATAGTTTGTTGATGTTACTTCATGAGTCTTTACTTTGCTTCTCAGTTAAGTTGAGACTTGAGTTGCCACTTTGGTAGTGAATGGTGTTTATTTCATTCTCAGTTATTTATTGAGCAGTTCAGTGTACTATTTTAAAAGTATTTATCTTGAGTAAAATCTTCAGCTGAGTAAGAAAGCTAGGCCAAGGGTTCCCTTGGGGCCAACAATGGTTCTCGAGTGCCAGCCAGGCCCAAAGTGTAGGCTCAGGGTGTGAAAAAGTTGGTATCAGAGTATATAATTCAAGAGTCCTAAGGAGTCTATGAAGTCATTTCTGTAGAGTCCTAGTTATCGGTGTGAAGCGTGCCATATCTATAATTAGGTGACTGCAATATTTAGGAAATATCTCTCTTTTTTCATATTCATTTTGGTGTGATAGAGTTAATCTCTATAAAGCTTTCTACTCGTGCTTATGCGTAACCAATTGTGAGCTGGGCTTTGTTTGAGGAGGCCTACATGGGGCGTTTCTTTCCCTATGAGCTAAGAGTGGTTGGCGACATGAGGAGCAAGAGGAGTTTATTTGTTGTTGGGTTGACTCGTCTATCAAGTAAGGAAAGTAAGGCAGCCATGCTAATAAGTGACATGTGCATAGCAATGATGATGATCCATATACATAAGTTGAGGGATAGAGAAGAGTTTAAGAATAATAGAGTTAAGACATCAGGGAATGAATCCGGGCAGCAAAAGAGTAATATGAACCGTTTTTTTCCCCCCAACATAAGAAGAGGGGACCTGCTCCATCATCTACTAGTGCACCTGCACCAAGGAACAAGTGTGAGTACAATAGTCAGAATTCTCAGAACTTGAGAGCTTGACTTGCGCATTCGCAAGGTACTAAGGCACAAGGGGGTACTAAAACTCCTGCATGTGCTAACTGTGGTAGGAGCCACTCAGGGATGTGTCATGATGGTTCCACTATTTGCTTCAAGTGTGGCCAGAATGGACAATTTATGAGACAATGTCCTAAGAGTAGACATAGTAATGGTAATGGGGGCAATAGAGCCTAGTCTTCTTTAGTGGCTCCCCAAAATAGGGCTGCATCTAGATGAGCTACTTCAAGGGCAGGCGAAGAAGAAAACCGTCTTTATGCTATCGCTAGTTGCCGAGAGCAAGCGGATTCGCTAGATGTTGTCACTGGTATGATCTAAGTCTTCAATTTTGATGTTCTTCCTGAGTAACTTCTTGAGCCCTTCAGTGTATCTACACCTATTGGTGAGTTTATTGTAGAAGAAAGAGTCTATTGTGATTGTCTGGTTTCCATCAATCACAAGAGTACCATGGCTGATTTAGTTGAGTTAGACATGGTAGTGTTTGATGTCATTCTAGGTATGGACTGGCTTCATGCATGTTATGGATTAATAGATTGTAGAACTCGAGTAGTCAAGTTCTAGCTTCCGGTGAACCAGTTATAGATTTGAAGAGCAGTTCAACAGTGCCTAAGGGTCATTTTATTTCGTACCTTATGGCAAGAAAGTTAGTTTCCAAGAGGTGTGTCTATCACTTCGTCTGAGTTAATGACTCTAGTGTTGAGATACCTCCTATTCAGTCAGTTTCAGTAGTAAAAGAGTTTCCAGAAGTCATTCTAGATGATCTTCCCGGAGTCCCTCCTGAAAGAGAAATATACTTCGATATAGATACTATTCTTGATATTCATCCTAGATCTATTACTCCATACAACATGGCACCAATAGAGTTGATAGAGTTAAAAGAACAGTTGAAAGATATTTTAGAGAAAGGTTTCATTAGTCCAAGTATCTCACCTTGGGGAGCTCCGATCCCATTTGTGAGAATGAAAGATGGTTCCATTAGGATGTGTATAGATTATCGTCAGTTGAACAAGGTTACCATCAAGAATAAGTATCCTCTTTTGAGAATTGATAATCTTTTCTATCAACTTCAGGGTGCTTCATGTTTCTCAAAGATAGACCTTAGATTAGGCTACCATCAGTTGAGGGTAAGGGAATGTGATATTACAAAGACAACATTCAGGACCCGTTATGGTCATTGTGAGTTTCTGGTCATGTCTTTTGGTTTGACCAATACACTTGCACCATTCATGGACCTTATGAATATAGTATTCAAGCCTTATGTAGATATGTTAGTTATCGTGTTCATTGATGAAATACTAATCTATTTGAGGAATGAGGAAGATCATGCTAGCCATCTCAGAATAGTTCTTCAAACATTGAAAGATAAAGAGTTATATGCCAAGTTCTCTAAATGTGAGTTTTGGCTTGAGTCTGTGGCGTTCTTGGGCCACATAGTTTTTGGTGATGGAATTAGAGTTGATACTCAGAAGATAAAGGCAGTGCAGAGTTGACCTAGACCCTATCTCCAACTCATATTAGGAGTTTCTTGGTTTTGGCTGGATATTATAGATGGTTCGTAGAGGGGTTCTCGTCTATTCTGTTCCCTTTCACTAAGTTGACTAAAAAAGTAGTAAAGTTTCAATGGTCTGAAGCTTATGAGAAAAACTTTTAGGAATTGAGAAGGAGATTGACTAATTCCCCAGTATTGACCTTACTAGATGGTACTCAAGGTTTTGTGGTGTAGTACGATGCATCTAGAGTTGGTTTGGGTTGCGTGTTAATGCAGAATGGCAAAGTTATAGCTTATGCCTACAGATAGTTGAATGTACATTAGAAGAATTACCCAACCCATGATTTAGAGTTGACTGCTGTAGTGTTTGCTTTGAAAATATTGCGTCATTATTTGTATGGTGTTCATGTTGATGTATTCATTGATCACAAGAGTCTTCAGTATGTGGTTAGTCAAAAGGAGCTTAAGCTCAGACAGAGGAGGTGGTTAGAATTACTCAATGATTATGACATGAGTATTCCTTATCACCCAGGTAAGGCTAATGTTGTTGGTGATGCCTTGAGCAAGTTATCTATGGGTAGTACTGTCCATTTTGAGGAAGATAAGAAAGAGATAGAAAAATAGGTGCATAGACTTGCACGACTAGGAGTTCGACTAATAGATTCCACAGAAGGAGTAGTGGTGATGAATGGGGTTGAATCATCATTAGTGTCAGAGGTAAAAGAGACGCAAGACCATGATCCTTTATTGCTTGAATTTAAGGCAAGTGTTCATAAGCAAAACGTGATGGTTTTTGAACAAGGAGGAGATGGTATTTTGAGGTATCAAGGTAGGTTGTGTGATTGATTTCAAAGGTAATTGGAATGATCACCTATCTTTTATTGAGTTTGCTTACAACAATACTTACCATGCTAGCATCCAAATGGCTCCATATGAAACTCTTTATGGGAAAAGATACAGATCTTCTATCAGATGGTTTGAATATGGTGAAGCAGGGTTGATTGGATCATACTTAGTTCATCAAGCTATGGAGAAAATGAAAGTCATTCAAGAGAGGTTGAAAACGGCACTGAGTCATCAGAAATCCTACACTGATGTTAGGAGAAGGGAGTTAGAGTTCGAAGTAGATGATTGGGTTTACTTGAAAGTTTAACCCATGAAGGGTGTTATGAGATTTGGTAAGAAGGGGGAACTTAGTCCCCGGTATATTGGTCCTTACAGAATATCCAAGAGGATTGGAAATGTAGTCTATGAGTTAGAGCTACCACAAGAGTTAGTAGCGGTTCATCCGGTATATTTCACATCTCCATGTTGAAGAAGTGCATAGGCGATCCGTCATTGATCATACCAACTGAAGATATTGGTATCAAGGATATCTTGTCTTTTGAGGAGATTCCTGTCCAGATTCTAGATTGCCAATTTTGCAAGTTGAGGACTAATGAAGTAGCATCAGTCAAAGTTCTTTGGAGGAACCAGTTGGTTGAGGAAGCTACTTGGGAAGCTGAGGAGGATATGAATAAGAAATATCCACATCTCTTTAAAATCGGAGAAACTTCAGATCAAGGTGCTAATCCTTTTCTTGGTATATATTATAAGTTGGCATGTTGTTTTTGCATTTTGATTGTTGGGTGTTTGAACTAAATGTTAGATGTTAGACCCTTAGCCTATTAAGAGTAATATCATTTGAGGACGAATGTTCCCAAGAGGGAGATATTGTAACTTCTCGCAAATTGAAAGAACTAGAAAGAGTGATTTTTGGAAATAATAAAAAATCTGGAAAATGGGTTAAGTTAAGTTAAGTTTGAGTTTTTGGTCAACTTCAAACGACCATAACTCCTATCTCAGGATGAGTTAGGTGTGCTTCGAGATATCATAAGAAAGCACTTGGAATAATCTTTCCAACGCCGATGAGTTTACTAAATTCTGAGTTCTTATGAGTGAGATATACCCATTCAAAGTTGGGTTGTTCAAATAAGGAAAGTCTAATCCAGATTTTAGAAGGGGATTATGGTCTTTTCCATACCCCATGACTTAATTTCGTTTTTTGGTAATTAATTGGGGTCTAAACTGGTAGGATTGATTTTACGCTTTACAACATTGAGTTAGGGTTTTTAGAGAAGAGAAATGAAGAGGAGAAAAGAAGAGAAGAAGCAAGGATTTATCCTGTTCTTGAGGCTAAGCTTGAGGATTTCATCAAGGGGTGATCCCTACGAGGTATGTGAGTCTTTCGTAGAGTTGGGTTCATTCACCCACGCTCCAATCATGTTTATTTCAGTGAAGTTTGTTCTAGAAAGTTGAAAGTTGATGAATCTTGAATAGTGTTCTTGAAATTGGACTTCGTTCTTGAGTTAGGTTGAGATTGAGGAGTTCCTTGAGGCTTAAATGTTGTTTCCTTGAGTTGTTTGAGTTAGATTCTTGTGTATACATGCTGGGTATCTGAATCTAAAGAAGAATGGAGAAGCATAGTCGAGTTTGGGTAAATTGGGACTGGAAAATGAAAGATGGAAAAAGTCCGGCAAATCTGGTTCCCCAGGCTGTGTCGCGGACCTACCCCCCATTTTCGAAAATTTCATCCTCGCGTCGCAGAGAGTTCGCAGACCGTTCTACCTCAAAAAATATTTTCACGACCAAAATTTAAATACCTCTCCGCGTCGCGGACCCATCCTCAGACAATGATTTTTTGATCTTTTCTCATGTCTAGCTATGTAAAATCATTCCTAAACATCATGAAATCTCTCCTATCACAAATCACGATCCTTGAATCAATAATTCAATCCAAGAAAATTTAAGAGTCAAGTCAAGAAAAGTTAAGAGTCAAGTAAACAGAAGTTAAGAGTCAAGTCAAGAGAAGTTAAGAGTCAAGCCAAGAGAAGTTAAGAGCCAAGTTAAGAGAAGTTCATAGAGTCTTCCAAAAGTCTTTTACAAATGATTTAACTTTATTTTAAGACTTGAGTTTTGAGTTCAGTAAAGAGTAAAGTTGAAGTTCATTTCTTCAAAAGTATATGGAGACTATGTACTCCAAAATAGTTTAAAATGTTTTCATATTTATGCAAGTAAGGAAACTTTGATTTCCAAAAGAGCCTTTGAGCTAGTTTTCAGTTAAGAGTAAATGTTTTTCACATTTGAGCAAGAAAGGAAACTTTGATTTAGAAAGAGCCTTTGAGCTAGTTTTTAGAAAAGAGTAAATGCTTTTACAATTTAGCAAGAAGGGAAATTGAGATTTACAAGATTGTCTTTGAGCTAAGTTTTGAACAATTATTTCAAACCACAGAAAGAAGTTATGTTTTTAAAACATAATGAGCTAGTATATTTTGGGAGTAGTATTGAGCACCGATATGGGGGAGAGTTCAGAGAACCACGATCCTCCATAAACCATGTAGCCATCATAGGTAGAAAAGGTTCATACTTTTTAGATGATTCCTTTAGTGCTTTTCAGCATAGACTAGTGGATCCAATTAGTAGTTCAGGTTCTATAACCCCGACAAGGTATAGGACAGCCTGACAGCGTGAGGCAAAACGCTGTATCAGCACAATAGCTCTTTAGTAATGGTTTTCGGTTAGAGAAATTCCCACAACAGTACTTTGTATTTTTATATACATCAGAAATATTTATATTTTTATATACAAACAGAGTTCATATTGTATCTTTGCATACATATAGAGTTATATTGTATTTCTAAATACACAGAGTTGAAAACCATGTTTTAAAGCTTTTCTTTATACTACATTTATTTATATTACTTTATATTGAAATCAGTTCAGTTGAGTTAAGTGGAGTTGAGCCAGGTAAGTTCTTCAATTCCTTTGAAGCTTATGTCTTGTATTAGAATTCCCCTCGCATACTCGTACATTCAATGTACTGATGCCATTTGGCCTGCATCTTATTATGATGTAGACACAAGAAACCAGGATCAACATCCAGCGCATCGTTGATCCAGTTGAGCACTCAAGAATAAGTTGGTGTGACTCCTTGCTTTCCGGAGAATCCCTTTGGTTATGTTTTGTTTTATTGGTTGCTTATTTCAGTTGTTAGGATGATCGGGGGTCTTGTCCCGACATCCCTATGAGTTTAGAGGCTTCGTAGTCATAGTTTGTTGATGTTAATTCATGATTCTTTACTTTCCTTTTCAGTTAAGTTGAGACTTGAGTTGCCACTTTGTCACTGGTATGATCTAAGTCTTCAATTTTGATGTTCTTCCTGGGTAACTTCTTGAGCCCTTCAGTGTTTCTACACCTGTTGGTGAGTTTATTGTAGAAGAAAGAGTGTATCGTGATTGTCTGGTTTCCATCAATCACAAGAGTACCATGGTTGATTTAGTTGAGTTAGACATGGTAGAGTTTGATGTCATTCTACGTATGGACTGTCTTCATGCATGTTATGGATTAATAGATTGTAGAACTCGAGTAGTCAAGTTCTAGCTTCCAGTGAACCAATTATAGAGTTGAAGAGCAGTTCAACAGTGCCTAAGTGTCATTTTATTTCATACCTTATGGCAAGAAAGTTAGTTTCCAATGGGTGTGTCTATAACTTAGTCCGAGTTAATGAATCTAGTGTTGAGATACCTCCTATTCAGTCAGTTTCAGTAGTAAAAGAGTTTCTAGAAGTCATTCTAGATGATCTTCCCAGAATCTATCCTGAGATAGAAATACACTTCGATATAGATACTATTCTTGATACTTATCCTAGATCTATTACTCCATAAAACATGGCACCAACAGAGTTGAAAGAGTTAAAAGAGCAGTTGAAAGATCTTTTAGAGAAAGGTTTCATTCGACCAAGTATCTCACCTTGGGGAGCTCCGATCCCATTTGTGAGAAAGAAAGATGGTTCCATTAGGATGTGTATAGATTACCGTCAATTGAACAAGGTTACCATCAAGAATAAGTATCCTCTTTTGAGAATTGATAATCTTTTCTATCAACTTTAGGGTGCTTCATGTTTCTCAAAGATAGACCTCAGATTAGGCTACCATCAGTTGAGGGTAAGGGAATGTGATATTACAAAGACAACATTCAGGACCCGTTATGGTTATTATGAGTTTCTGGTCATGTCCTTTGGTTTGACCAATGCGCCTGCAACATTCATAGACATTATGAATAGAGTATTCAAGCCTTATTTAGATATGTTTGTTATCATGTTCATTGATGAAATACTAATCTATTTGAGGAATGAGGAAGATCATGCTAGCCATCTCAGAATAGTTCTTCAAACTTTGAAAGATAAAGAGTTATATGCCAAGTTCTCTAAATGTGAGTTTTGGCTTGAGTCTGTGGTGTTCTTGGGCCACATAGTTTTCGGTGATGGAATTAGAGTTGATACTCAGAAGATAAAGGCAGTGCAGAGTTGACCTAGACCCATATCTCCAACTGATATTGGGAGTTTCTTCGGTTTGGCTGGATATTATAGATGGTTCGTAGAGGAGTTCTCGTCTATTTCGTTCCGTTTGACTAAGTTGACTAAAAAAATAGTAAAGATTCAATGGTCTGAAGCTTGTGAGAAAAGCTTTCAGGAATTGAAAAGGAGATTGAATAATTCCCCAGTATTGACCTTACTAGAAGGTACTCAAGGTTTTGTGGTGTATTACGATGCATCTAGATTTGGTTTGGGTTGCGTGTTATTGCAGAATGGCAAAGTTATAGCTTATGCCTCCAGACAGTTGAAAGTTCATTAGAAGAATTACCCAACCCATGATTTAGAGTTGTGTGCTGTAGTGTTTGCTTTGAAAATATTGCGTCATTATTTGTATGGTGTTCATGTTGATGTATTCACTGATCACAAGAGTCTTCAGTAGATGTCTAGTTAGAAGTAGCTTAAGCTTAGACAGAAGAGGTGTTTAGAATTACTCAATGATTATGACATGAGTATTCCTTATCACCCAGGTAAGGCTAATGTTATTGGTGATGCCTTGAGCAAGTTATCTATGGGTAGTACTACCCATTTTGAGGAAGATAAGAAAGAGTTAGCAAAAGAGGTGCATAGACTTGCATGACTAGGAGTTCGACTAATGGATTCCACAGAAGGAACAGTGGTGATGAATGGGGTTGAATCATCATTAGTATCAGAAGTAAAAGAGAAACAAGACCATGATCCTTTATTGCTTGAATTAAAGGCAAGTGTTCATAAGCAAAAAGTGATGGTTTTTGAACAAGGGGGAGATGGTGTTTTGAGGTATCAAGGTAGATTGTGTGATTGATTTCAAAGGTAATTGGAATGATCACCTAACTCTCATTGAGTTTTCTTACAACAATACTTACCATGCTAGCATCCAAATGGCTCCATATGAAGCTCTTTATGGGAAAAGATACAGATCTCCTATCGGATGGTTTGAATATGGTGAAGCAGGGTTGATAGGAACATACTTAGTTCATCAAGCTATGGAGAAAATGAAAGTCATTCAAGAGAGGTTGAAAACGGCGCTGAGTCATCAAAAATCCTACACTGATGTTAGGAGAAGGGAGTTAGAGTTTGAAGTAGATGATTGGGTTTACTTGAGTGTTTCACCTATGAAGGGTGTTAGGAGATTTGGTAAGAAGGGGAAACTTAGTCCCCGGTATATTGGTCCTTACAGAATATCCAAGAGGATTGGCAATGTAGCTTATGAGTTAGAGCTACGACAAGAGTTAGCAGTGGTTCATCCGGTATATTTCACATCTCCATGTTGAAGAAGTGCATAGATGATCCGTCATTGATCATACCAACTGAAGATATTGGTATCAAGGATATCTTGTCTTATGGGAATATTCCTGTCCAGATTCTAGATTGCCAATTTGCAAGTTGAGGACTAATGAAGTAACATCAGTCAAAGTTCTTTGGAGGAACTAGTTTGTTGAGGAAGCTACTTGGGAAGCTGAGGAGGATATGAATAAGAAATATCCATATCTCTTTAAAATCGGAGAAATCCAGATCAAGGTGCTAATCCTTTTCTTAGTATATATTATAAGTTGGCATGTTGTTTTTGCATTTTGATTGTTGGGTGTTTGAACTAAATGTTAGATGTTAGACCCTTAGCCTATTAAGAGTAATATCATTCTAGGACGAATATTCCCAAGGGGGAGATATTGTAACATCTTGCAAATTGAAAGAACTAGAAAGAGCTAGAATTAGAAAGAGTGATTTTTGGAAATAATAAAAAATCTGGAAAATGGGTTAAGTTAAGTTAAGTTTGAGTTTTTGGTCAACTTAAAACGACCATAACTCCTATCTCAGGATGAGTTAGGTGTGCTTCAAGATATCGTTGGAAATCTCTTGGAATAATCTTTCTAACTCCGCTGAGTTTACTAAATTCTGAGTTCGTATGAGTGAGATATACCCATTCGAAGTTGGCTGTTCAAATAAGAAAAGTCTAATCCGGATTTTAGAAGGGCATTATGGTCTTTTCCATACCCCATGACTTGATTTCGGTTTTTGGTAATTAATTGGGGTATAAACTGGTAGGATTCATTTTACGCTTTACAACATTGAGTTAGGGTTTTTAGAGCAGAGAAAAGAAGAGGAGAAAAGAAGAGAAGAAGCAAGGATTCGTCATGTTCTTGAGGCTAAGCTTGAGGATTTCATCAAGTGGTGATCCCTACGAGGTATGTGAGTCTTTCGTAGAGTTGGGTTCGTTCACCCACGCTCCAATCATGTTTATTTCAGCGAAGTTTGTTCTAGAAAGTTGAAAGTTGATGAATCTTGAATGGTGTTCTTGAAATTGGACTTCGTTCTTGAGTTAGGTTGAGATTGAGGAGTTCCTTGAGGCTTAAATGTTGTTTCCTTGAGTTGTTTGAGTTAGATTCTTGTGTATACATGCTGGGTATCTGAATCTAAAGAAGAATGGAGAAGCATAGTCGAGTTTGGGTGAATTGGGACAGGAAAATGAAAGAAGGAAAAAGTTTGGCAATTCTGGTTCCCCAGGCCGCATCGCGGACCTTCCCCCCAATTTCGAAAATTTCATTCTCGCGTCGCGGAGCAGTCGCGGACCATTCTACCTCAAAAGTATTTTCACGACCAAAATTTAAATACCTCTCCACGTCACGGACCCATCCTCAAACAGTGATTTTTTGATCTTTTCTCATGTCTAGTATCTAAAATCATTCCTAAACATCATTAGATCTTTCCTATCACAAATCACAATCCTTGAATCCGTAATTCAATTCAAGGAAATTTAAGAGTCAAGTCAAGAGAAGTTAAGACTCAAGTCAAGAGAAGTTAAGAGTCAAGTCAAGTAAAGTTAAGAGTAAAGTTAAGAGAAGTTCTTAGAGTCTTCCAAAAGTCTTTTACAAATGATTTAAGTTTGTTTTAAGACTTGAGTTTTAAGTTCAATAAATAGTAAAGTTGAAGTTCATTTCTTCAAAAGTATATGGGTACTATGTACTCCCAAAGAGTTTAAAATGTTTTCACATTTAAACAAGTAAGGAGATTTTGATTTCCAAAAGAGCCTTTGAGCTAGTTTTCAGTTAAAGAGTAAATGGTTTTCACATTTGAGCAAGAAAGGAAACTTTATTTTCCAAAGAGCATTTGAGCTAACTTTTAGAAAAGAGTAAATGCTTTCACAATTAAGCAAGAAGGGAAACTGAGATTTCCAAGATAGCCTTTGAGCTAAGTTTTGAGCAATTATCTCAAACCACAGAAAGGAAAGTTATGTTTTTAAAACATAAAGAGCTAGTATATTTTGGGAGTAGTACTGAGCACTGATATGGGGGAGAGTTTAAGGAACTCCGAGCCGCCATAAACCATGTAGCCATCATGGGTAGAAAAGTGTCATACCTTTTAGATGATTCCTTTAGTGATTTTTAGCATTGACTAGTGGATGCACTTAGTAGTTTAGGTTCTATACCCCCGGCAAGGTATAGGACGGGCCTGGCATCGTAAGGCAAAACATTGTATCATCACGATAACTCTTAAGTGATGGTTGTCGGTTAGAGAAACTCTCACATCAGTACTTTGTATTTTTATATACATCAGAAATGTTTGTATTTTTATATACAGAGTTCATATTGTATATTTTCATACATAGTTATTATTGTATTTCTAAATACACAGAGTTGAAAACCATGTTTTAAAGCTTTTCTTTATACTGCATTTATTTACATTGCTTTATATTGAATCAATTCAGTTGAGTTAAGTTGAATTGAGCCAGGTAAGTTCTTTAGTTCCTTTCAAGCTTATGTCTTGTTTTAAGATTCCCCTCGCATACTTGTACATTCACCAGGTAAGTTCTTCAGTTCCTTTCAAGCTTATGTATTGTTTTAGAATTCCCCTTGCATACTTGTACATTCAATGTACTGATGCCATTTGGCCTGCATCTTATTATGATGCACACACAGGTAACCAGGATCAGCATCCAGTGCATCGTTGATCCAGTTGAGCACTCAGAGTCAGTTGGTGAGCCTCCTTGCTTTTAGGAGGATCCCTTTGGTTATGTTTTGTTTTATTGCTTGCTTATTTCAGTTGTTAGGATGATCGAGGGTGTTGTTGCGACAACCCTTAGAGTTTAGAGGCTTCATAGACAGAGTTTGTTGATGTTAGTTCATGAGTCTTTACTTTTCTTTTCAGTTAAGTTGAGACTTGAGTTGCCACTTTGGCAGTGAATGTTATTTATTACATTCTCAGTTATTTATTGAGCAGTTCAGTGTACTATTTTAAAAGTATTTATCTTGAGTAAAGTCTTCCGCTGAGTAAGAAAGTCAGGCCAAGGGTTCACTTGGGGCCAACATTGGTTCTGGAGTGCCGGCCATTCCCAGGGTGTAGGCTCGAGGAGTGATAAGTTAGTTCTTCGAATTCTCATAAACTGTTCAGACTTAGAGACGTTTCTAGATTTTCAAGATTTATTGTGATGATGGTTCCTTTTATCTAAATAACATGTTTCTTGATAAAGTAGTATAGTTCATTGCATAGAACTCAGAACCTTAGCTTGTCTAAATTTATCCTAGTTCATGAATTATACTTGCTAGGCCAGTCAGACAGAAATTCATGCTTCAAATTTTTGATTTGATATTCTCATTATATAAATGTTTCATTCTCAGTTAGCATGCCAGTTTGTGCTATTCAATATTTAGTGTATTTTAGCTTCATGAATATTCAGTTGGGAGTAGACTTAGCAATGGGTTGGACTAGGGTTTATTGTACCCTAAATGCAAGAACTACGTGCCCGCGTAGGTTTATAAGTCCCCTTAGTTGGGCATCAGTTTTAGTGATCACGTCATAGTCATGCCTTTATACCCCTGACAAGGTATATTAGGTCTTATCGATGGGGCGTATACATCAGACTCCATGTTTAGCTCACGTACTTTATGTCGGTTAATAGTAGCTCTAACAGTCATACTATTAATGCATTGACCAAGTTTTCAACAGTTACTTCAGTATATAGTTCAACATGTTACATTCATGATTAGTACTTGGGTATTGCATTTAGTTCACTTTTCAGTTATACTTCAGTACATATCTATATCTTTGTTCAGATTATATCATTGTTCAGTTATGCATTGTTCAGCTTATATATTTTGTTCAGTTTCGCATATTTATATCCTGCATGCTTAGTACATTCCAAGTATTGATGCATACTTTTGCGCTACATCATTTTATGATGTAGGTTTAGATGTTCAGCATCCAGATTACATTTAGTTCGATCCTCAGTCCGACTTTAGCAGCTTCAGTGGTCAGTCCTCATACTTTGAGGACAATATACATACTTTCTATTTTAGTGTTTACTTTGAGTTTTAAGTTTTGTTAGAGTTAGCTTGGGCATGTGTAACACCCCGTATCCTAAATAGACCAGAATGCAGATTTCCAGAAGTGCAGGTGCCACCTATGGAGGCCACCTACGGATCATAGGTTGGATCACAGTCCGTGGAACGTGGTCCACAGAAAACCCCCAAAAAACCTCGACCATAGGTGGGACAACGATCCGTGGAACGTGGTCCGCAGAAAAATTAGAAAACCCCGACCTACGGCCAGGACCTACGAACCGTAGGTTGGACCACGGTCCATGGATCTTGGTTCATAGATCCCAGTGTCTGAGCCAAATGATGAAGGACCAGGACGGACCATAGGTAGGACCACGGTCCATGGACTAGCTCCGTCAGTCACTACGACAACTTTTAAGTTAGAGTTATTTTGGTCTTTTCCCTATACGTTGAATCCCTAAACGACATCGTTTAGACCCTAAACTATGGGGTTTTAGTTAGATTAAGCCTAGAAACATAACTAGAACTTACCTAAGTCAAATCATTAATCAAACCTTACAAAATTAGAAGCAAGAGAGGGGAAAAAAGTTGACTAATCCTAGTTCAAGAACGCAACAAGTTTCTATCAGTTCCAACCTCGAAATCGAAAGATTTCTCCATGGAATTCGTCACCAGGTAGGTGGGATTGCACTAGTGGGTTCCTTTCACCCATTAGGTCCCTAGTTTTCATTCAGTTTCTTGATTCCTTTATTATGACTAGACCTAGGGTTTCTTGAATGATTAAGATTATTGGGTTCTTAGCTATTAAAATGATCTAAATTAGATTTGTATGTTAATATTAGTCTATTGCATGAATTTCAGAACCCTAGCTATGTAGTTCTTTAGTTCTTGAATTAAAAATGCTAGGCTAGATATTTCAGTTATTTCAGCTATATATGCCTCAGTCTTAAATGTGTCATTATCAGTTATTTATCCGCTTTCTCAGTTTGCATGTCATTTTGAGCTATCCAGTATATCACAGTAATTCAGTCATAATGTGTTAATCACTTAATCCATTGGAAGTAGCATAATACCAAGTTGGACTAGGGTCAGTCACCCATATAGTCCCTGAACTACGAGCCACGTAGGTTGTAAGTCCCCTCTGTGGGCATCATTTTAGTGATCATGCCAGCATGCCTCTATACCTTTGGCCGGGTGTATTAGGTCCTCTCGATGGGGCGTATACATCAGACTCCGCATTTAGCTCATGTGGTAATATTATCGGTTATTAGCAGCTCCCACAGTTGAGTTATATTCAATTGCATTGACCATTTATCAATACATTCAATATTCAGTATTCAGTTTTAGCATGTTATAAATTGGTCATTGCATTCAATTAGCTCCGTATTCAGTATCTATATCATGTTCAGATTATATCATTGCTTTATTTCTGTGTTAAGTTATATGTTATTTCAGCTTTATTCTATCTTGCATGCTCAGTACCTTTCAAGTACTGATGCATACTTTGCGCTACATCTTCTTGTGATGTAGGTTCAGATTCTCAGCATCCAGATCACGCTTAGATCGATTCCCGATCTCCAGTTCAGCAGCATCAGTGGTGAGTCCTCATTCTTCGAGGAAAACATTCATGCTATCTTTTCATTAATTCAGTCTTTTAGTTTCAGTTTTGCTAGACTTAGTTGGGGCATGTCCCAACATTTCTAGTCAGTTAGAGGTTATTTTCAGACATAGTTAGTGTAACATCTCGCAACTTGAAATAGCTAGAAAGAAGTTAAGAACTTAAAATAATCATTTTTGGAAAGTATAAGGAAATCTAGAAATTTTTAAGTAATGTAAAGTTGATTTTGGGCCAACTTCAAACGGCCATAACTCCTAGCTCAGGATGAGTTATGTGTGCTTCCAGGTATGGTTGCAAAGCACTTGGAATTATCTTTCCAACGCCGTTGAGTTTGTGCAATTCCGAGTTTGTATGAGTGAATTATGTTCGTTGGAAGTTGGGTTATTCGAATAAAGAAATGCCCAATCCGGAATTTAAAAGGGTAGTTTGGTCTTTTCCTTACCCAATTAATTAAATCCGTTTTTAGAAAATTAAGTGGGGTCAAAACTGAGTTAGTTCAGCTTACGCTTTTGAGAAATAGAGTTAGGGCTTTTGGAGAAAAGAACGCAAGAGAAAGGAGAAGATTCCTTAGTGCTTTTTAGCATAGACTAGTGGATCCACCTAAGACTAATTTTACCTTAAGATGGTCATCATCCATCCATCATCGGGAACAATCACTTCTATAATAACTTACCAAACAAGACACAAGAAAAATCTACTTGGTTCGATGGGACTATCCTCAGAAATAGACTTAAAAACAAAAGATGAGGAACCCATTGTAAGAAATAAAAAGACTCGATAAAGCAATAAACATTTATATTGGCTATTAATCTCCCACCCTAAACTTAGACAAAGCAGATTCCCTAGTGCTACAATGAAAATCATAAGTAAAGAGTGAAAGAAAGAACTCCATGGGCGTCTAGGACTCGTCACCCTCATTCTCAACATTTTCATCTGCTATATTTTTGGCTCCATCCACTGCCATGAGTGACGTACTAACATCATCTAACTCCTCTTCTTCAACATCATCGATTACGACCTAATCATCATTGATCACGGATAGTTTTTGAAATCGGATAAGAAAATTGTGGTTTTAAGAATTTTGGAGGCTTTAAGTTATTAAAAGTGGTTTTTGGCAATAACCGTAGCTACGAGTCTTTGAATAGAATTTTGTTAGATACATTAGTTGCAAAATATTAAATTTTTTCTAGGAGTGTTATCGTTTTCAGTTTCGAAGTCTTTATGTGGATTTGAGATCTTCAGTTGGAAGTTCAAGTGTATTTAGGCTAAGAGTTGACTTTGGTAAATTGAAGTTCGGAAGTTGGGATTGGATTTTCGACGACACCATAGGACTCGAGAGATGATTTTACGCCTAGGTGAAGTCTTAGTTCAATTTTCAGAGATCCTGAGGGCAGTTTGGTATTTTGTATGTAAGTTAGTTTATTAAGACTTTAATGGGTACCGGGTCAAGGAGACCTCAATTCCATGTCTCAAAGGTTCCATTGAGTTCAGAACATCGAATTTAGTTGAGTAACATATCTAGTTTGTGTGCTTGAGATTTTGAACATATCTCGAGGATCCTTTTAGTGAATTTTGTGTCTTAGTGAATTATTATTGATGTATCTGTTGTCTGATAGGCCTTCTTTGCAATCACGTGGATCTTGAGTCATGACCGCATAAATTTGTTTCCCTGTGCTTCGCGATCACGTGAAGGGTATCATGATCACATAACAATAATGTCCCGAGCATTATGATCGCATCGTACCTCATCGCAATCTCAAAGGTCATTAAATGAGTTGAACAAATTTTCCTCTTTGCAATGGCGTGGGTTTGGTTGCAATCTAGAATAAGTGATTTGGGAGTTTATTAAATTCCAAAATTGAGTTTTCTTACCCATTTCACCATTTTTATCATTAAGAACTTTTGGGAGGCAATTTTATAGGGTTTTTTTCAAGATTCCTCGATTGGTTAAGCGATTTTAACTCCCCACCTTCATTACCCATTGATTAATCCTTGATTTTATAATCTAATCCTCTATTTTGAATTGAAACTTTGGTTTTTCCCTTGAACATAGATTTTTAAGAAAATGGTGATTTGAGCTTGTTTTCAACTCGTTTTTCGACACGGTTTTCACTAATGATTTACAAAACATTAGCGCATCATGATTTTATATAAATTTCCAGATTTACCCTTAGTCCTCAGAAATGACATTTTGGGTCGATTTGGAATTGGTCCAATTTTGTGACTTGTACTCTTTTGTAGCAACTTTGTACATATGACTACTAGGTTTTGAGTTGGATCTCTTTTGATTCACACACACACACACACACACACACACACACACACACACACATATATATATATATTCCACTCTTTTCTTCCATTATAACTATTGAATTGGTTCTTCTTCTTCTTCTTCTCCTTCCTCTTCTTTTTCTACTTTTTGGCTTGTTGGATGTTGTTTCTACCCATACCTATTACTTGTCGTTCCGAATTTTGGATTGGCTTATCTATTGGAGAGTTATAGTAGGTGCCATCATGACTCGAATTTTTGGGTCATGACACTTACGAGTTTAGTTCTATATTGAACAAGTAAAAATGGACGGAATGAGCATTGCTTATGCATTTTCCTTTTCCTCTTAAGCTATAAAATATTCTTTCTCATACTTCCTCCGCCCCATATTATCTTTTCACTTTATGTAAATTATGTGTTTCAAATAATCAGTCAATTTTACAAAGTCAAAATAGAATTAATTAAAACTTTTCCATTTTAAGCCTTAAAATAATTATTTGAATAAGACATAAATAAAATATATTTAGAAGAACTAAAGGATAAAATCAAATTGAAAATTATTTTTATTCTTTAAATGGGTGACAATAGGAAAAGTAGTCAAGGTAATATGAGAAGGAGACCGTGGTATTTATATTTGCTTGACTAATTGCAGAAAAAAATTTAATGTGAGAAAGTGGTCAAAGTATTTTTGATTTACATGACTAAATGTAGAATAAAATTTAATGTTGATAAAATGAATTATGGTAACAGAAATGAAGGATAAGATTGAGGAAATTTTTTCCTTGTCTATTTAAAGAAAAAGCAAATTGCTTTTGTTGAAACCTAAAAATGGATGATTGTGTGGTTTATTTGTTGAGGTGTCCATTGAAGCCGTTGTTGCGGTTCAAATATGTCCTCAAGAGTTGATATGCTCTTATCAAAAACCCTGAATTTTTTCAACAACAGTTGAAGAATCATAACTCCCCACAACTCCTCACTTATACTAATGGTAGCCCTGATGATCCTGACCATGATTATCGTTCCATAAACGTTGGTATGACACACCTTATAGGTTATGTGTACAACTATTTTTTAATGTACGAAACAATTAATGGTATGATTGTGTGTACATTGTGGAACCCAGCTACTAGGGAGGTGAAACCCCTCCTTCTCCCTCTCCCTGCACCCATAATCCATGATGCCCCTGTGTTGGGGTTCAGATTTTACCCTTTGACTAATGACTATAAAATGGTTTACTTTCATTGCAATCATTGGCATGAATATGCAGTAGTAGTCTATTCCTGTTCTAGGGACTCATGGAGAATTTTAAAATCTAAAGAACCACTCCCTTTCTATACAGATGTGAGAAACACATTTGGTATTGCTTATTTGAATGGAACTTATTACTGGCTGGTTCGAGGGGACCACCGTTGTGATTACACCATTCTTTTTTTTGACTTTGGGAGTGAGATGTTTGAACAGATTGAAGGGCTAAATTGTAACTTTGTTTATACTTCTGTGTTGGGTTTGATGTTAATGGATTATTCCATTTCTATCTTGAACTATAACATATGTTGTATGCTTGATTATGATATATGGGTAATGATCCAACCAGGTGTCTGGAACAAAATTTTGACCTTTGAATGCATGGACTGATTAAGTTGTATTAGGCTAGCTCTCTCATTTTCGTAGATAAAGTGTCTCATCTGGTATACTATAATGTCCAGACTAAGAAAACAAGGCATTTAGGATTTCAACATTCAAGGCATTATAAGGAAGGCTTAGTAAAACTTACACAACGAGATGATTGAGAGTTGGTGCATTTATCGTCCGTTGAGCTTATAAACATGTTCACTCAATTTCTTAGTTGTTTTCACTCCCCGAGGCTACCCCATAGATACGGACACGAGACCTAGGATTACGAGTGACCCCAAGCTAATCGTGCTGTCATAATCATAAGTATACTAAAGATAAACTAAGGCAATAAAACTTGTGTGGAAGCTAAATCATAAGAATAAATCTGAAATGAAATGATGGGGAATACCCATATACTAATATATATGAAAACTATGAGTTTGAGTACAAATGAGAAGTCAAACTCCAAGACTTAAGCTAAACTAACTATGTTTGAAATAAAGCCTCTACGGACTAGAAATGCTGGGACATGTCCCAGCTAGATCTAGCAAAACTGAAACTAAAACTAAAAGTAAGAAAATAGTCATGTCACTAGTCCTCAAAGAATGAGGACTCACCAATGATGTTGTTGAACTGAAGATCGGGAACCGATCTATGCGTGATCTGACTGGCCAAAGGTATAGAGGCATGTTGATGTGATCACTAAAATGATGCCCACGGAGGGGACTTACAACCTACGGGGCACATAGTTTTGGGACTTGAGGGTTTCTGACCCTAGTCCCCTCGGTATTAAGCTTCCCATATGATTAAGTAGTTAACATTCTATGGCTGTAATACTATAGTATTGGATAGCTCAAAACTGACATGCAAACTGAGAATGCACATTAATATATTGATGATAATGCATTCAAAATCTGAGGCATGTTTATATATAACTGAATTTATTGACCTAGCATGTGTAATTCATGAACTAAAAGAACTACATAGCTAGGGTTCTGAATTTATGAATGAATCTGGGCAAAACAATACTATAATGATATAATATGATTTAGAAAATTCTAACAGCTGAAAACCCAACAATTCTAACATTCAAGAAACCCTAGGTCTAGATAACATTAAGGGAATCAAGATTTTGACTGAAAAATAGGGACCTAATGGGTAAAAGGAACCCACTAGTGAAATCCCACATACCTGATGACCAAATTTACGGAGAAATATTTCGATTTTGGGCTGGAACTGATGAAAACCTTGTTGCGTTTTGGAACTAGGGCTGGTCGGCTTCTTTCTCTTTCTGCGTTCTAATTTTTCTAAGTTTTGATGAATGATTTGACTTAGGTAAGTTCTAGTTATGTTTCTAGGCTAAAACTGACCAAAACTACGTAGTTTAGGGTTTAAACAACGTGGTTTAGCGGTCCAACGCATAAGGAAAGGACCAAATGACCTCTGACTTAAAAAGTTGTCTGCCTCAGCGACGGAGTTGACTGACGTGCCGTAAGTTGACTGACGGTCTGTCCTGTCAGTCGTCAGTTGGATGTCAGAGGGCTGAAATCTGAATTCTGAAACTAAAAGTTGATTGGCCCATAGATGGAGCAGACTAACGGGCCGTGAGTCGACTGACAGTCTGTCATGTCAGTTGTCGATTGGATGTCAGAGGGGTGAAATCTGAATTCTGAAACTAAAAGTTGATTGGCCCATCGACGGAGCTGACTGACAGGCTGTGAGTCGACTGACGGTTCGTCCTGTCAGTCGTCGTTTGGCTGTCAGAGGGCTGAAATTTGGGGTCTAAAAGTGAAAGTTGACTGGCCCATCAACGGAGCTGATTGACGGGCTATCAGTCAACTGACGGTCCGTATGTGGCCTCCGTCGATGGCACCTGTAACTTCTGAAAATCTGGAATTTTTTTCTTCTTTGAATCTGGGCTGTTACAATATATCCCCCTTTGGAACAGTCATCCTCGAATGAAGTCTAAAATAGCTGAATGGAGCGAAAGAGCTGCAAACCCTACCACTAAGTACTGGAAACTGATTTCTGACTGAACTAAGTTACAAGAACATGCAAATACGCTGAAAATGCAAGCACAAATTGAAGGAACGAGATACTAAGACTGAAATTGCGCATGAATGACTGAAAAACTGAAGAGGAACTATTACCTCAAGCTGGAATGGAATCGAAAGGAAAGAGGTGAGGATACTTGGCCTTCATGGTTGCTTCTACTTCCCAAGTAACTCTCTGTACGAACTGACTCCTCCACAAAACCTTGACTGAAGCGATTTCTTTGTTTCTAAACCTTCGAACCTGACGATCAAGAATCTCAACTAGCACCTCTTCATAAGTGAGACTATCTTTCACAACCACACTTTCTAAAAGGTATAATTGATGCTGGGTCACCCACACACTTCTTCAACAACGAAATGTGGAAAATCGGATGCACTACTTCTAGTTCTGTTGGCAACTCTAACTCATAAGCCATTTTATCAACCCTTTTCTAGATCTTGTAAAGGCCTACATATCTAGGACTGAGCTTCCCTTTCTTGTCAAATCTCAACACCCCTTTCACAGGCGACACTTTCAGGAAAACCCAATCATCAACTTGTGTCATGACCCAGACCATCGTGATTGACACCCACACTAACACTCTAATGGGAGAACCATTACTACAACCCAAACCAAGCAACTAATCTAAAAACTAAGGCATTTAAGTATACGAAAGCAGAAATAATAGCTAAAAACTGAAGTTCCAATAAACTTCAACTAAAGATCTAACAACTAACAATGCGGAAGAACTCCTAGAACCTTAAAGTCAATGTACCAAAGCATCTAACAATAAACCAAGTCTGAACAAGAAGGGCTACAACCCCATACTAATGAACTAATTAAAACAAAGGTCTAAGTCTGGAAATAGTGGACATAGACGAAAGAGAATCCCATGGCAGCCCGAAGAATTGGCTCACCCTTGAATTCGAAGTGACGATCATTAATCTCCTAAGAGAGGTCTGTCAGTAGCGGCTTGAAGATACCCTGTACTCAACAAAAAAAAGAAGAGTAAATGCAGTATCAGTACACAATTATAGTGGACTGGTAGGATCACACAGATATCCCACTAGTGCAACATAAACAAGTCAAGATAACAATATAATCACATGCATATATATGAACATATACAAAGCAATCAACATTTTCGAACAACGAATAGTTTCTCATTTTATATCACACTATTGGTTCTCTAATGCAACCCAAACCCAAACAGTTAGCATATCGGAACGTGGTACCCGATCACAATGTTATGCCGGAACGTGGCAACTGATCCCATTTTTATGTCGGAACGTGGCAGCTGATCCAAGTTAGTTATGCCGGAACGTGGCAACTGATCCCATTCACACACCATAATCACAATCACAATCACAATCACAATCACAAGTATATTATCAAGTTCATACATTTAAGTCATGATTCATGACATTCATCATTCATCTATCTCATTTACAACAGGTGTGATCAACATTGCAACATTCATACATATACAAGTATCATAATGAAGCAAAAACAAGCATACATCACATAATCATAGAATCACGACCATCACCTACCTCAAAATAAGCTTGAAACCCTAATAAACTTGATCATTCTCGTTCTGAATTCGGTCCGCTTGTTCTTGGTCTACAAACAATCATAACAACACGGGAATCAACAAACAATCGCTAATTACCCAAACTATAACAATTCTATGAACCCTATATCAAACCCATGATCCCAATTATCCAAATTGGGGTTTTTTCCACCATAGAATCTATAACAAAACCCTCCCCCATCAATATTCACCCTTTCTATTACGTTCTACGGATCAAAAAATGAATTCGGGGAGTGAAAAGCTTACCTTTAGCCTCAAGAATGGTGAAAAATAAGTAGGAGTTGTCTAGGGTTCGTTCCTTAGCTCTAAAAGTCAAAAAGTGCATAATAAGGTCGTTTAGGGGTTTATTAACGACTTTAATTCACGTCGAGCCCGCCACAGCGGCCGTCACCCCGCTGTAGCGGCACAATCCAACGCCAAAGCGGCTGAAACGAAATAGAGAGTTATTCTAGGAATTCCAAAATCCCCATTTCACAACACACCTCTAACCAACGACGCTCAGAAAATATCCTTTACGCTAAAATCGATTTCGGGAGTTCTACTCACTAGAATTCAATTCCGTAAAGTCGTACAGATTCCTTAACGAATTATCTAACTACTCATGTAATCCAAATCAAAATCAACTCACCCAATTGCTACCAGATTTCTCTACACCTTAAAGGCTCTAATTTTGTCCAAATCTGGACTAGGTTGAGAAATTTCAAGATAGTACGAAAAAGTTTTCCGACCCAAAAAATTTTTCCCCGTTGGCTTTTCTATAACAACGGAACCCGGTCATTACAACTTGGAACTCTAGTTCCCTTCTTCTTACATCTGCATAGGCCTTCTGGTGACTCTGGGTTGTCTTAAGTCTATCTCTAATAAGTTGCACTTTCTCCATAACATCATGAACTGAATCTGGTCCTATCAAGGCTGCTTTACCTATTTCAAACCAACAAACTGGAGATCTACATCTACCTCCATACAATGCCTTATAAGGGGCCATCTGAATGCTGGACTAGTAGCTATTATTGTAGGCGAACTCTATAAGAGGGAGGTGATCATCCCAACTACCCTTGAAGTCGATCACACAAGCTCTCAACATATCCTCAAAGGTATGAATGATACGCTCTGCCTGACCATTCGTCTGCAGATGAGATGTTGTGGTAAAGTTAACCTGAGTAACAAAACCCTTTTGAAATGACTTCCAGAAATGAGAGGTAAATTGTGGACCTTTATCTGAGATGATAGACAAAGGAACTCCATGCATCCTGACTATCTCATTAATGTAAAGCTTGGCGTATTCCTCCACCGAATTTGTAGTCTTGACAGCCAAAAAGCGTGCAAAATTAGTAACTTTATTAACAATCAACCAAATAGAGTCATGCTGTCTGCGAGTGCAAGGTAAACCTGTGATGAACTCCAGGTTGATCACTTCCCACTTCCAAGTAGGAATGTCAATCTCTTGAGTCATACCTCCTAATTTCTGATGTTCTGCCTTGACTTGTTGACAATTGGGGCATTTAGCCACAAAATCTTTTATATCCCTTTTCATACCATTCGACCAAAAGACATCCCGCAGATCACGGTACATCTTACTAGCGCCTGGATGAATAAAATATCTGGAGTTATGGGCTTCTGCAAGAATCTTTTATCTCATCCCACCCACCTTAGGAACACATAATTGACCCTGATAGCGAAGCACACCATCTCCCCCTTGAAAGAAAACTGTAACATCTCGCAATTTGAAATAACTAGGAAGAAGCTTATAATTGGAAATAGTTATTTTTGGAAAGAATTTAAAATCTGGAAAATTTGTCTAAGTTAGGAAGAGTGAGTTTTGGTCATTTTCAAATGGCCATACCTTCTAGATCAGGATGAGTTAGAGGTACTTCCAGATATGGTTGGAAAGCCCTTGGAATGATCTTTCCAACGCCGCCAAGTTTGCGCGATTCCGAGTTCGTATGCGTAAGTCATGCCTTTCGAAAGTTGGGCTGTTGGATTAAGGAACGTCCAAATCTGGATATGTGAAGGGTAAACTAGTCCTTTCCTTACCTGATTTGCCTATTTAGTTTTTAGGAATTAATTGGGGGTAAAACAAGACTTTATTCAGTTTAGAAAAATTAGAATTTATGCTAGGGTTTGGAGAGGAGAAGAAAGAAGAGAAAAGAGGAGATAAATCAAGAAATCGCCAAGAACGTTCAAGCTTTGCGAGTGGAATTCGCTGGGGGTGATCCCTACAAGGTATGTGAGATCACATAGTGTTGGGTTAGTTCACCCACACGCCAAACTTGTTTCAATATAGCAAAATTGGAGTTGTTTGAATGTTAAGAAAGTGAAGTTCTTGAAGAACATTGTTGAATTCTTGTTGGTTGATGGTTGAATGCCTAGTGTTGATTTGATTCCTATTTCCGGGTTGTATTTCAAGTTAAATCTATTGGGTATTGAGGGTAGTAATGATCCTAAGTGTTTGGGGAAAGAACTATGGAAGTTTAGAGGGTTTTAGAGATGAAAAACGAAGGAGAAAAGTTGGAATTTTCTGGGAAAAAGGGTGGGGCGTCGCGCCAGCCAGTGCACCCCAAAAGAGTCTCTGAAGTTTACCCCTTGGGGCACTGCGCTAGCCAGCGCTCCCCAAATTGTCCTCTGAAGATTGGGGCCTGGCGCCCCACGCCTCTCAGAGCACCAAGGACGCCAGTTCACCCCATTCTTCCCCCATCTTTCCGTAATAGTTTCTAAGTGATGTACCTATGTTTTCTAGTTGATTCTAACACTCTAAGGTACATCTAAACATCATGAAATCATCCATAAACATGAGATCATGAACCTTGAATCCATAATCCAATTCAAGGAAAGTTAGGATCAAAGTCAAGAGAAGTTAAGAGTCAAGTCTAGAAGTTAAGAAGCAAGTCAAAACAAAGTTTCTTAAAGTTTTCCAGAGTCTTTAACAATGTTTTAAATTCATTTTAAGACTCAAGTTTTCAAGTTAAGCAAAGAGTAAGAGTTGAGTTCATTTCTCAGAAAGCTATTAGGAAACTAAGTATTCCCAAAGAAGCTTATAAATGTTTTCACATTTGACCAAGAAAAGGGAACATCGATTCCAAGAGAGCTTTTAAGCTAAGTTTTGAGTAATTATCTCGAACCAAAGAAAGAAGTTTGTTTTTAAAACATATGAGCTAAGTATATTTTTGGGATTAGTATTGAGCACCGATATGGGGATGCGAGTTTATATTAACTCAAGTCTCCATAAACCATGTAGCCATCATGGGTATTAATGTGTCATACTTTTTAGATGATCACATAAGTTAAGCTAGTGGATCCACTAGGTTAAGTAGTTCTATATGAAGGCAAAGTATAGGACAGTCTGGCAGCGTGATGGTAAAAACATTGTATCGCCACTTAGGCTCATAGTGATGGTTGTCGGTTAGAGAAACTCCCATAGTAGTAATTGCATGGTTCCTCAAGGGGTTCTGCTTAGTATGAATGGGGGTATGAGACTTCATTCATGCATTGCACAAGTAGACTTTGAGAGGAGCATGGTATTTTTTTTTATGATATTATGATTATGATTTTGACGTCATGTTTTAAACAGTTTTCCTTTTCTTTATATTGCATTTGTTTTAAACTGCTTTATAATGAAATGTGTTCAGTTAAGTATTCATGAGTTGAGAAGAGCCAAGGTAAGTGTTTCTTTCATAATCTCTTTCGAGCCTATGTTTGTTAGCAATACAACTCGCATACTCGTACATTCTGTAACACCTTGTATCCAAAAATAGAACTTAATGCAGATTTCTTGAAGTTGCAGGTGCAGCCCACGTTTTCTACCCATGGACCGTAGGGTGACCCACGGCCCATGCTGGTGGTCTGTGGTTCGCATCTGCAACCATCCCCAGAAATTCAGACAAAAACCATTCTAAGGCATGACCCACGGACTGACTTGACGAATCGTGAGTCCATCGACGGATCGTCGATCAGTCCGTAGGTCGAGGCCCTTAGAACCTAGTCTCTAAAGTCAATCAATAGACTGACATGACGGATCGTGAATCCATCGATGGATTATCGATCAGTCCGTAGGTCAAGGCCCTCAGAACCTGGTCTCTGAAGTCATCGACGGACTGACAGGACGGATCGTGGATCCATCGAAAGATCGTTGATCAGTCCATAAGTCGCTTCAGCAGATATTAAGTCAAGGTCATTTTGGTCTTTTCCTATTTCGTTAGACCCCTAAGCTACATCGTTTAGACCCTAAATTATGAGGTTTTAGTCAGTTTAATCCTAGAAACATAACTAGAACTTACCTAAGTCAAATCATTAATCAAACTTAGAAAAATTAGAGCGTAAGAGGAGAAGAGAAGTCAAGAACCCTAGTTCAAGAACGCAACAAGGTTCCTCCAGTTCCAGCCCTAAAATAGAAGAATTTCTCCGTGGAATTCGTCACCAGGTATGTGGGATTTCACTAGTGGTTTCCTTTCACCCATTAGGTACCTAGTTTTCAGTCAGTTTCTTAATTCCCTTATTATGACTAGACCTAGGGTTTCTTGAATGTTAGAATTATTGGGTTCTTAGCTGTTAGAATGATCCAAATTAGATTATTATGTTATTATTTAGTTTGTTGCATGAATTCCAGAACCCTAGCTATGCATTTCTTTAGTTCTTGAATTACATATGCTAGGTCAGATATTTCAGTTATTCAATTATACATGCCTCAGTTATTAATGCATCCATATTAGTTTAATTGTTGCATTCTCAGTTTGCATGTTCAGTTCGAGCTATCAAGTAACTTACAGAAATTCAATCATAATGTGTTAATTGCTTAATCCATTGGGAGTAGCATAATATCGAGTTGGACTAGGGTTCAACGTACCCAAATAGTCCCAAAACTACTAGCCACGTAGGTTGTAAGTCCCCTATGTGGGAATCATTTCAGTGTTCATGCCAGCATGCCTCTATACCTCTGGTAGGGTATATTGGGTCCTCTCGATGGGGCGTATACATCGGACTCCACATTTAGCTCATGTTGTTTTATTATTGATTATTAGTAGCTCCCATAGTTTAGTCAGATTCTATTGTATTGACCATTTATCAGTACATCCAGTATGCAGTTACAACATGTTATAAATTGGTCACTGCATTCAGTTATCTCAGTATTCAGTATCTATATCATGTTCTGGTTATTTCATTGCTTTATTGCTTTGTTCAATTATATGTTATTTCAGCTTTACTCTATCTTGCATGGTCAGTACCTTTCAAGTACTGACGCATACGTGCGCTACATCTTCTCGTGATGTAGGTTCAGGTTCTCAGTATCCAGATCACGCTTAGATCGGTTCTTGATCTCCAGTTCAGCTGAATCAGTGGTGAGTCCTCATTCTCCGATAACAATTGAAACGACCCCAAAATGCCCGAAAATATGCTTCGGAAACACCTATAATTGTAATTTCCATATATCTCAAAATCCGTGCATGATTTCGGAAATTCGACTTCATATTCTTATTCGTGGGGTCAAATTGAGTAGGAAATGGGTCTAACCCGA
>JAJOOR010005100.1:0-11928 GCA_036250505.1 Solanum acaule | reverse complement strand
TTGACTTTTGCATTAAAACTGTCAAGTTCTCTGTTTTGGTGAATGGTGAACCTGTAGGTTTTTTTGGTTCTGAAAGGGGTCTTAGACAAGGTGACCCTCTGTCTCCTTTCCTGTTTATACTAGCAATGGAGGGATTTGATAGCATGATGAGGATAGCATTACAAAATAGATGGATTAAAGGGTTTGAGATAGGAAATAGCAGAGGGGAAATAATGGAGGTATGTCACCTACAGTATGCAGATGACACAGTGATATTTGTGAACCAAAGGTTGAACAAATTGGTTACATCAGAATGATTTTGACTATTTTTGAAGCTTCTTCTGGCTTGAAAGTTAACTGGGGAAAAACCAGTTTGTTCCCGATAAAAGAGGTGCCAAATATCCAAAATCTTGCAATCATTTTAGGGTGCAAAGTTGAAAATATGCCTACTACATACCTTGGTATGCCTCTAGGCAGTGAACACAAGGCAGGGGAAATTTGGGATGGAATATTAGAGAAAACTGAAAAAAGATTGGCTAGGTGGAAGGCACAACACATTTCACTAGGAGGGAGGCTCATCCTTATCAACTCCGTTCTTGATGCACTTCCTACGTATGTAATGTCTCTATTTCCCATACCTCCCAAAGTTATGAAAAAGCTGGACAGATTTAGGAGGGATTTTCTGTGGCATGGCTGTAAAGAGGGCAAATGATATAAACTAGTCAATTGGCAGACAACAATGCACAGTAGAGAACAAGGTGGCTTGGGCATCAGAAATCTGAGAGCACAGAGTTTATTGATGAAATGGCTCTGGAGATACAACGGGGAGGATCATGCATTATGGAGGGAGGTAATTAGACACAAGTTTGGTGAACTCAACCCATGGTGTACCAATGTGAGCACTGATACTTATGGAGTTGGAGTTTGGAAGACCTTTAGAGCTCTATGGCCCAAACTGGAAGGGAACTTGCAGAAGAGAGTTGGAGATAGGAAAAGAATAAAATTCTGGAAGGATGCTTGGAAGGAGCAAAGTCCATTAATGGAGATTTTTCCAGACCTGTTTATTCTAAGCAACAACCCAGATGGCACCATTTATGATATGTGGAGTGCACAGGGATGGAACTTATTCTTCAGGGAGATCGATAGAGTAGCCGATTTGCTAAATAGGATTGATGATTTCAATGGCACTACTGCTGAACCAGATACATTAAGATGGAAACACAATATTGATGGGCAATTCTCTGTTAAAAGGGTTTATAAAATGGAAGAAAGGGTACAGTGTAGAGGGCAACCAAAAATATGGAGAAACTTATGGAATAGTCCATCCCCAACCAAGGTAAAATGCTTTACTTGGTTGGTGGTTAAAAGAGCATGCCTGACACAAGAAGTTTTGAAGAAAAAAGGGGCCATCATAGTTTCCAAGTGCTTCTTATGCAATGAGACAAATGAAACAAACAGTCATCTATTTTTGCACTGCACCTTTATAGCACAACTTTGGTCTCTATTTCTCAACATAACAAAGACAAGCTGGACTATGCCGGAGCATACTGCAGATTTGCTTAGTTGCTGGATGAAAAGAGGAGGCAGCAAAAGTCAAAAGAAGAGGTGGAGGATCATCCCACAATGCATCTGGTGGACAGTTTGGAGAGAGAGAAATGGGAGGTGTTATGAAGATAGATCCAATTCCATAGAAAGTTAAATGGAATTGTATAATATCTTTCTACTTTTGGTGTAAAGAAGTAGGTTTAGAGGATATAGATCAGTTTGTAGATTTATTAAGATCTCTGTAAGTATCTTGTTTTGTAGTTGCTGTTTTTTTTATCTAACACTTTTTGATGGTGTCTAGCATGTCCTTAATGCTGAGGAATGCACATTTACCAGTTTAAAAAAAAAACTTTAATTTAAAAGTCAAGCACAAATTTCTCCCCCTGCTCCTTCTCCCTTCCACTTCTTTATTAAGATTGGTTTTAAGGTTTTTCAATTCATTTTTGCCAATTCCTCTGCTCTTTGGAGTAGACACTTCCTTAATAGGCCCCTTGTTATCTAGCAGTGATTTTCTCTCATCAATCTTCATCAACTCAAAAAAAACAAAGCTATGGTTTCTTTTTCGAAACCTTCGAAAGCTACCCCATAAGTATTGCTCAACTCTAAGTTATGGGAATTAGCCTAGTTTGATGCTTCCGTCTCGATAATTTCTTGAGAAAGAGGGATTTGCATATTAACTGGATCGGCGTCATGTATCTGCTGAATCTGCATATCCTGTTCTGGCACTTGCACATGTTCTCTTCCCTTTTTAGGGAGTTCTGCCTCATGAGGCTGTGTTTCACGGATCGTTTCCAGGATGTTGGAGACAGTCCTTTCTTCCCTTTCTTTCTGCCCCATCGTATCTTCTTCCTCTCCTTATTTTCTTTTTCCCAATTCTTGAATGCTTGCAGGAACTTAGAAGCGAGGTCTTTAAGACCTCTAATGCCATTTCCCCCCTCCACATCCTTCTCACGTGAGCGGGCCTTGGAACTGTTGGGCTTTTTAAATTTCTCTGCTGGGCTTGGGCGGATTTGTGATTTATTGTGTTTTGGGCCTTGATTTGAAGGAGATAGAAACAGAGACTGATCCGAAATTGACTTCAAATTTGAATTTGAAGTGGGCCCCGACCCCTTGTCTTTTCTTGTCCCCCCACGTGATACAAAGCTGGCAGCCCCTTCAACCCCTCTATTAACCACTAGATAAATCTGCAAGAACTGCTGGGTTAAAGCACCTGGCCCTGATGGTTTCAATATGAACTTTTTTCAAACCTTTTGGGAGGTTATAAGGGTGATATTATGGGGACAATGCAATATTTTCATGATCATCAAGTCTTTGAAAGAAGTTTGAACGCCACATATGTAGCCCTTACACCAAAAAAGACGGGAGCAGTGGAACTAAGGGATTTCAGACCCATTAGGTTGATTAGCTTGATTTCTGGGATTTACAAGATAATTGCTAAAGTGCTAACTGAGAGATTGAAGAAAGTGATGGACAGCCTGGTGAATAAGCATCAAATGGCCTTTGTTAAAGGGAGACAGAGCATGGATGCTGCCTTAATAGCAAATGAATGTGTAGACACCAGGATTAGGGGAGAGGTAGATGGCTTAATGTGTAAACTAGACATTGAAAAGGCGTATGACCATGTGAATTGGGACTACTTGCTAAGTGTTCTGCAACAAATGGGGTTTGGGGATAGGTGGTTGAAGTGGATCAGTTTTTGTATTAAAATTGTTAGGTTCTCCGTTTTAGTGAATGGAGAACCTGTTGGTTTTTTTCCTTTGGAAAGGGGACTCAGACAAGGGGACCCTTTATCCCCTTTCCTGTTTATTTTGGCTATGGAAGGGTTCAGTAGCATGATGAGAATAGCAATTCACAACAATTGGCTCAAGGGTTTAAGAATAGGGGAGGGTGGTTTGGAGATATGCCATCTGCTATATGCAGATGATACCATTATTTTCTGTGAAGCTATCGTGGAACAAGTTACCTATGTTAGAGTCATATTGGTGGTATTTGAAGCTGTTTCTGGCCTAAAGGTGAACTGGAGGAAAAGTAGTATCTTCCCTATCAAAGAGGTAACGAATGTTTAGTCCTTGGCTAGTGTGTTGGGGTGTGAAGTGGGCATGTTGCTTACTGTATATTTGGGTATGCCACTAGGACGGAAATACAAAGAAGTAGAGATATGGGACAGCATTGTAGAAAGGTATGAAAAGGAAATAGTTAGGTGGAAAGCACTATATTTGTTGTTTGGGGGAAGAGTCACACTAATAAACTCAGTGTTGGACTCTATACCTACATATGTGATGTCTTTGTTTCCTCTTCCTGCCAGTGTAGTGAACAAGCTAGATAGACTAAGAAGAATTTTTTTGTGGAAAGGCAACAAAGAGAGGGGGAGATATAATCTGGTTGAATGGGAGGTCACTCAATTAAGAAAAGAACAAGGAGGATTAGGAATAAAGAATCTGGAAATTCAAAACAGGTGCCTTTTGATGAAATGGCTTTGGAGATTCTGTGGAAGGAAGTAATTGTTCAAAAGTTTGGACAGAACAATCCTTGGTGCTCAAATGAAGTGAATTGCACTTATGGGACGGGTGTATGGAGGGCTATTAGAGGTCTATGGCCAAAGCTCCAGGAGAACTCTAAATTCAGAGTGGGCAATGGTAACAATGTTAGGTTTTGGAAGGATAATTGGATAGGAGAAGTACCACTGCAGGATAAATTTCCAGATCTCATGTTACTATCTAGCAACCCTGAAATTGTTGTCTGATTGTTGGTCCCCCCAGGGTTGGAATCTAAACTTCAGAAGGCACTAAAATGATTGGGAGGTAGAAAGAGTAGTTGACCTGCTAAAAGAAGTGGATACTTTTGGTGGGACAATAATGGAGCCTGATAGACTTAGATGGAGACACAGTTTAGAAGGAAGTTTCACTGTAAATAAGTTATACAAGAGGGAGAATAGCATTATGCAGGAGGAAGAGCTAAAGATATGGAGAAATGTCTGGAAGAACATAGCCCCTACAAAAGTGAAATGTTTCACATGGCTAGTGGTAAGAAAGGCATGTCTTACACATGAAGTGTTACAAAAGAAGGGGAGAGTTGTGGTGACTAGATGTTTTTTGTGCAATGAGACCAGGGAGACAAACAATCACTTGTTCCTACAATGTAAATTCACTGCCCAATTGTGGAACATGTTTTTCAGTCTCACAAAGACAGTGTGGACAATGCTGGAACATACAGCTGATCTAATGAGTTGTTGGATGAAAAGACGGGGAAGTAAAAGTCAGAAAAAATGGAGGATAATACCCTCTTGCATATGGTGGTCAGTCTGGAGGGAGAGAAATGGAAGGTGTTTTGAAGACAATCAGATCAGTCTATGATGTGAAATGGAACTGCCTGGAGACTTTATTTTTTTGGTGTAAACAGAACTGTATAGAGGAAATAGAGGAGTTAGTAGAATTTCTAGGAGCTTTGTAAAGCTAGAGTCTACTTGCTTTGTAACTTGTTTCTGATGGTGGCCAGCATTCCCAATGCTGAAGAATACAACATTACTAATCCTAAAAAAAAAAGAGGCCGACTTGCCTTCTTCTCCGATAGTGAATCTGGCCTGCAGCTCTGTCCACAACTGCATGGAAAAGAAGATTCCGGCATTCAAGATTTTCACCTCCTTCGGGATCCTCGAGCCGTCGCCTTCAACCCTAATTCTAGCCCATTTAAGGTGATTTCTTAGCTGTGTCTCTTCCTCCGTTTCGACCCACCCCCCGCAGAAATCTCCGATGGCTTTGAAAGTCGTCTGGGACCATAGATTCAGTGGGAGATCCACAATTCTGATCCATGTCGAAGAGGGTCCAATCTCTCTGTTTATGGCCGCTATTGTTGGCGACCACCAGTCCAGTTGAACCCTAGTGTTTTTCCACACCCAGTCCCCTGTAATCGCTTGCTCTGCAGTGTCTCTTGTCGCGAACTCGAACAAGAATTTTCCACCCCCCATCTCATAAATATTCAAACCATGAGTCTCTCTCCAATTTTTATTGGTCCATCCCCTCACTTCTGATAGGGTAGGTACACTCGTATCCCTTTCATTAAAGCTTCCAACTAAACTTCTCTTTAAGACTTCATTATGGTTATTCGAGGCATCATTAATGCAAATGACCCCCTGTTCCTTCTCCTGCATTAATGTGGCTTTAGCATTAACTCCATCTCCTTTCCTGTTTTACCATTTAAAGCGCCTAACAGCTTCTGCAAAGGAGGTATTACTATCCACTAGTCGCTGCTTTATTCTGTTTTCCTCCACTCTGTGCCTGGAAAGGAGACTATCAATTTTGTCTGCAAAGATGTCCCATCCTGAGTTAAAAGACAGCTCTGGGATGATGATAACGGACCTCCTTCTTCCTCTTATGTTTATCACAGTAATATATCTGCCATGGTTGTTGAAATTCCTAGAGCAGTAAATTTCTGAGAAGGCTTCTGTTTTCTTCCACCTCCTGACCAGATTTCCTTTTGCCTTTGAAGCTTCGCGCATGACCTGAGTGATCCAGGTCATTGATTTCTTACGAAAAGAAGTTCTAGTGATGGTTCTTCTGCTCCTTTCCGTTCACTCATACCATTCTCCAGTCGTTCCATAATTCGCTCGATGTCATAAGATTTAAAGCCAATAGCAAAATAAATTCAATCCTCCATTGCAGAGGAAGGGTTTCAAATAAAAGAAAATATGTGAGGGAAAGTTTCCGGTGATCGGAAGGACCACCGATAAGGGGGGAGGGGGATTGTTTCTAGTTCATTCTTGGAAGTTGTGCCTGGGAGAGAAAAAGGGGTAACTTCCTTTTTTGTCTACTTTTCCTGCTTACAAAATATTGAAAATAGAAGTAGTATTTCAATAAATCCCTAGCTCAATGATAAGATTTCCTTGAGAATTCACCCATGAAATGCTCTCAATTCACCCACATTCGAAAATGAAATAATGAGCAAAAGACCACTGATTTAATCACTATTAGAGCCGCTCCGTCAGACTTGACGTCACATGCACATCGTTGTTGGGGCTGGGAAATCCTCGCTAGAGCAGAGGTCAACGGGGCAGATTGGCCTTGTTAGAGTGGACCTAGGCCTCTGAAGCGATCAATCTCCGCAGGTGCGATCCCTTCCTAAGCAACCAAGCTTCGCAGGAGGCCAATTCTCCGCCAAAGTGACCCTTTTCTCCATGGGAGCGGCTGCACCAGCAACTAGTGCATTACTTTATGGGATTTATAATCCCAAGTTTCAATCAAACTATTAGAATTAGTTTAGGGTCCTACCAACGCAAGTCAAATATACTACCCAACCTAAAACGACATTTCAAACTAAATGGAGTTATTGAAACTTCCAACAGTGGTTGTCTTGCCAAAAAATGGGTCCTATACCCAAGCTTCGTTTTAGCTAAAATTCACAAGGTTGCTCAAAATGAGTTTGGAAGCCTCGAGACCCAAACCAAAGGGCCTTCCAAACCAAACTCGACATTCTAGAGCGAAAGTAACAGTAAGAACCACATTCAGTGATTGTTTACTCAAAGATTTGACCAAAGTCAACCATTTAAACTTCAAAAACTCCAAAATAGAAAAACTTGCATAAAAACTAAACGAATGACCCAATGAATGAACTATCAGTCTCAACAAGTGATAAATGACTTGGGGTTACTAAAGGAAAGCCTTAATTGTCGAAAATACCAAAAATAGAGAAATTGACCTAGAGGGTCATTACAACAACCACTACTTTCGTCCTTGAAAGTAAAGAGTCAAGAAGTACTGAGGCTCGAACAAGTAGGGATAGTGGGCTCGCAACTCATGCTTAGTCTCCTAGATAACCTCTTCGATTGAACAGTGTCTCCACTAGACCTGAAAATATCTCTTGAATGCAACCGTTTGATATCCCTAGCTAGAATAACAATTGCTCCTCCACGAAGGTCAAACGGTCATCCATTTGGACTGAGTTATACCAGAGCACATGGGACTCGTCAAGAATATACATGCGAAGCATCAACTTATGGAAAATTGGATGAACAATTGAAAAGGTAGGAGGTAAAGCCAGCTCATAAGCAACATCTCCCAACTGCTCGAAGGATCTCAGAGGCCCAATATACCTAGGGCTAAGTTTGCTCGCCTCCCGAATCTCATCACGCCCTTCAAGGGTGAAACTCGGAGGAACACAAGATCACCAACACCATTACTCAAGGGATGACACCTATGGTCATCATATCTCTTCTACTTTCTTTGAGTTTCTCGTAGCCTATCCTGAATCACACGAACTCAAGCCAATGTATCTTGAAGCAAGTTCGTACCATGAGGCCTAGGCTCCAAAGCCTCAAACCAACCAACTGGAGATCGACAATGCCTACCATACAATGTCTCAAATGGGGCCATCTAAATACTCGAATGGTAGCTGTTATTATAAGCATACTCCACCGAATCCATAAACTAATCCCATTGACCCCCGAAGTCCAACACAGAGGTTTGAAGCATATCCTACAAAATCAAAAAAGTTTGCTCTAATAACTCATCGGTCTGCTGATTAAATGCTTTGTTAAGATCAACCTGAGTACCCAACTTCTCCTGGAATGCCCTCTAGAAGCTAGAAGTGAAATGAGAGCCTCTATTAGATATAATAGACACTGGCACCCCATGAAGGCCAAGGTGAACCACCTCTCACACATAAATACGTGGCAACCACGAATTTTCTTCAATAGGGTGGAGCGAGCCTCAATATAAGCTAGAACTTGGCTGGGATCAGAGATATCAAGTTGCACCAACCTATTGGCTAAGGACTGGATGTCCAACACCAAAGGTCTCTTTGAAACTGAAATGGAGGTTAGACTCCCTATACTCGTCGCCTTTTGGCACAAGGCATCCGCTACCACATTTTCCTTGCCTGGATGGTACAAAATCGAGAGGTCATAGTCCTTCCGAAGCTCAATCCACCTATGCTGCCATAAATTAAGGTCCTTTTAGCTCAAAATATACTGAAGATTTTGGTGACCTCTGAAGATCTCATAATGAACTCCGTACAAGTAGTGCCTCCAAATCTTAAGCGTGAAAACTACCGTCGCCAACTCCAAATCATGAGTGGGGTAGTTGCGCTTGTGCACCTTAGGCTGCCTTAACGCATATGTTATAACATGTCCCTGTTGTATCAGAACACAACCCAAACCAATGTCGGATGCATCACAATTTACCATAAATCCTTCGTCCTCAACTAGAAGAGTTAGAATAAGAGCTGTGGTAAGCAACTCTTTGAGCTTCCAAAAGCTTGTCTCACACTCGTCTGACGACTCTAAAGGAACATCCAAGCTAGTCAGCCTAGTCAACGGGTTGCTATAGAAGAGAAGCCCTCGACGAACCGTCTATAGTAGTCTGCCAACCCAACGGAACTCTGAATCTCTTACACTGAGGTGGACGTAGCCCAATGACGAACTGTCTCAATCTTCGATGGGTCTTCCATAATTTCGTCCTTGGACACCATGTGTGCCCCAAGAACGCTACAGACTCAAGCTAGAACTCACAATTTGAGAACTTGACATAAAACCGTTGATCTCTCAATGTTTGGAGCACAATCCTCAAATGTTGTTCGTGCTCCTCCCTTCTCCTTGAGTAGACAAGAATATCATTGATGAATACAATGATGAAAGAGTCTATATAAGGCTTGAAAACACGTGTCATCAAGTCCGTGAATGTCGTTGGGGCATTGGTCAATCCGAAAGACATCACTAAAAACTCATAATGGCCATTACAAGTCCTAAAAACTGTCTTGGGGATGTCCTCCACCCATATATGCACTTGATGATAACCAGATCTCAAGTCAATCTTAGAAAATGATGTAACACCCTGAAGCTGATCAAGTAAGTCGTTGATACGAGGTGTAGGGTATTTATTCCTCATCGTCACCCTATTCAGCTGCCTGTAAGATACACATACACATAGAACCATCCTCCTTAATAAATAGAATGGGAGCACCCCAAGGTGAGACACTCGCTCTAATGAAACCCTTACCCAAATGATCGTGAAACTAAACATTGAGCTCTTTAAGCTTAGCAAGTGCCATACGATAGGGTGGAATAGAAATATGACAAGTGCCCCGCAGAAGATCAATAGCAAAGTCAGTATCATGTTCAAAAGGAAGGCCAGATAGGTTGGTAGGGAAGACGTCAATGAACTCACGCACAATAGGAATAAAATCAACTATAGGCCCTCCCAACTAATATCACAAATATATGGCAAATAGACTAAGCACTCGCTGAATACGAATCTCTAAAGTCCGAACATAAGAGATAATCCTAATCGATATGTGACTACCAGACCACACCATCGGGGGAGTACTAGGCATGGTTAAGGTAACAGTCTTGGTAGAGAAATCTTGGACCACACCATAGGGGATAACCAATCCATTCCCAGAATAACATCAAAATCTAACATATCAAGCAAAATAAAGTCGGTCTTAGTGTCACACTCTCAGATCGTCACAACACATGCTCAACAGGCTTGATCCACTACTAAAGAATCATCCATTGGAGTAGATACACACAACGACATAGACATTGTCTCAAAAAGCAACTCCAATCGAGGAGCAAAATGAATAGACACATGAATATGTAGACCCTAGACCAAATTATGCAAAGGCCTGCTAATGCAAATTGAGATCCTACATGCAATAACTGAACTCGTTGCCTTAGCCTCCGGCCTAGCAGGAACCACATAGAAACTACCACATGCACCTCCGGACTGGCTCCAACTCTATCACCTGCTCTACCTTCCTCGCACCTCCTCGATTACTCTAGGGACCACCCCTACGAACCTGAGCACCGCCTCTACTCAGAGACGCTATAACCACGTGCATGGGGAAATCTCTAGCATAATGCCCAACCTTGCCACAATCAAAGCAACCTCAATCTCCCCACGGTCTAGGTTGAAGACTAGTTGATCAACCTTGGCCTCCACGACCTAAAGTTTGAAGTGAGGCCTGAACTGGTCGGCTAGACTGCCCCTAGGGATAAGCATGCTGACCTCTTCTTGAGAAGCTCCTACCACGGGACTGAGAACCATTGTAGCTACTCTGAAAGAGAGCCATCTTATCATTGCCTCTACGGGCTTCACAATGGATCTCCTCCATACTACAAGCACGGTCAACTACATCTAGAAAAGATCTGCCCGCTGATGCCAAGGACACTGTAGCAATTCGAACCGGAAGTCTCAAACCTCGAACAAAACACCAAACGCTCTACTCCTTCGTAGGCAAAATCATAACATGCTTGAAGAGTTCGTGGAAGCGGGTTTCGTACTCCGGTACTGACATGGAGCCTTGCTCTAGCCTAGTGAATTGATCTCTCAGTCTTTCCCTACGCTACGGGGTATAAACTTGGCCAAGAAGGCCTCAAAGAAGCCCAAGTCAAGGGAGGGGGACCTGGTTGGTCCACACTCCATATACGCCCTCCACCACTGCCTGCCTGGCCTGTCTAGCTAATAAGCTGTGTAATCTGCCCCTCTGGACTCAACTAGACCCAATGTGCATAGTCTCTCATGGCAACTAGTCAAGAACTCGTGGGCATCCTCCCTTGCAGTCCTAGAAAACCTCGGTGGAGCCAATCTTAGGAACCTGTTCAACATCTTCTATTCCTCTACTGTTATGGTGGCCGCAGGTACCGCGAGGGTGTTACCTCAATATGGGGAGCCACAGCGGCAGGCTGAGCTCCTAAGTCTGGAGTGGCTGGCACTGGGGTTTTCTGCATGCCCCAAGTGCTGCAAGAAGCTGGGCAATGGCCGTCTGAAGTCCCGGCGCAACTACAGGCCTGGGTGGCGGTTGGGCTGGTCCCCGCCCTACTGGTTGCGGAGGCATAGGCACCTGCTGTGGCTCAACAACCAGATCTGGAGTCACCTTCCCCTAGTAACTAGGAGAGATTACACAGAGTTCAAGCAAATTTCAACAGATACCTACTCTTGGAGGAGGAATTTCGGAAACAAAAGGCTGGCATGCAATGGTTTCATGAGGGTGACAGAAATACCAAGTTCTTTCATGCCTATGCTGAAGGCCAAAGTATTAATGGAGGTTTTGCAGTAAACTATACTGAAGGCCAGAGGCACCTAGATAGTTCCTTTGTTGTGATGATAGGCAGATACAAAACATTAGAGGTTCCCATATACAAAAACTTATAGGAATTCTATGACTTCAAGTATGGGTCCAGTTGTCTACAGAGCTTGGTTTACACCGAAAAAGAAAAGTAATTTGCAATTCAATTTTATCCTCTGGATGAAATTACTTGTGTCCCCAAAACATCTGAAGTTTCTTTCCTTCCCAACTGTCCCCCAAATGCATGCTGGAACCTTTCTCTGTCATATCTTTTGACCGACACCACCAACTACACCAGACCAACATACGTCCTATTGTTAATATATGCTTAACATATTTCTTTAG